>VXAX01004369.1:402336-412481 GCA_013399835.1 Leptocoma aspasia
GGGGAAGTGTTATCAGCAGCAGGAAAGATTTAGACCCTGCAAAATCACCCCCCAGCAGGGGTGTTTGTGTTCCTAATCCCTCTGTGGCTATCAGGCAGGGAGGTGGCGTGGTCCTCTCCCACTGGAGACAGGTGGGATGGAGAAATCCTGGTGGGAGCCCATTGTCACCGTAGCTGCCTCCTCTGCCATCCCTCACCATGAGTGGCTGCGATGGATTTGGGTGATCTGGGGCCACTCCAAGATGCTGGACACCAGGATAGGGTTCCCAAGGGAGGAGGTGAGGAACAATGTAGGAACAAGAGAAAGGAGGTGGAAGGGGACACGGGGACACATTCAGAG
The DNA here is from genome assembly GCA_013399835.1 of Leptocoma aspasia. Lineage (NCBI taxonomy): Eukaryota > Metazoa > Chordata > Aves > Passeriformes > Nectariniidae > Leptocoma > Leptocoma aspasia. The sequence continues at coordinate 402,676 of VXAX01004369.1, forward strand.
CTGGGAGAAGAAGAAAGGCAGCTATTTGCCTCTCCTGGGAACTTCCTCAAGTGCAGGCAGGGGTGAGTCAGGGCTGCTCATACAGAAGCTGCTCATTAGCAACGTGGAGTGCCGATGCAGGACCCTGAGCCAGGCAGGATTTATGTGCCCAAGGTGCAGCAATAGCAGCTGAGTCACACACCCTACCCAAAACATTTAAGCCTCTCACCATTTTCTGCATGTCAGAGGGACCTTCATTGTAAGGGCCTGCATTGTCTAAATGCCACGGCGCGGTCTGAGGGCACAGGCACTGTGCAAAGCCAGCGGTACCTGCCTCCCATCCAAAGCACCACCAGTTATCTCCTGCCATGGCTCGGGTGGTTTCGCCACTGCTGGGAAGTCAGGGGTCAGGCCCAGCACCACGGGAGCCGTTTCCTGCCCTCTGCCAAAGCCGGCGGTCCAGGATAGGAGAGATGGAGTTTGCCAACAGCAATTCTCCCCGTGATTCAGTTTACATGGCAGTATCGAACAGCGGTTTGGTCAGGGGGGATGTTACAGATATCAAATCCTTTCACTGGAAAGTCAGATCTCGGCAGACGGCATTTTGGAGAGCACAGGGAAAACAACAACTATTTACGGTTGCTGTGTAGGGTTATGGACGCAAATGCCCTTGAATGATACAAACCATCTTAAGGGGAATTTTTGCGGCTGATTAAGCGTAACCACAAAGCTTCAAGAAAACATGTGTTTATTTTAAGTAAGTAATGTTGATTACTAATGAGAATACTTAGTAGATATGATCAAAGGTAGCTGAAGTGCCGTCATGATATCAAAGACTGGGATGGAACGCTTAATTTAGATGTTGAAAAGCCAATCTAAGGTGAGCGTCTTGAAAGTAAATATCATTAACAGTATCTAGATTAGACCAAGGTATAAAAAGAGTTGGAGGTAACAGCTTTCAAATCTCCCGTATAAACAGGCAGGTGATGCTGTAACTGGGGGAGGCGAGTCAGACACAGAGCCCAGGGTAGGGGATGGATTGTGCATCTGGCGCACGCAGCCCCTGGCCGGGCTCCCGGCTCTGCCCATCAGCATCTCAAGGGAGCCAGCTCTCGGCAGCCAGCGTGGCTCCTTTCTGCTCCAGCTTACCCAGGGGAAAGGGATGGAAATGAGTCCCCTGCTCCCAGCATCTTCTGCTCGAGCCCTAGTGCAGGGCTCTGGCTGAGGAGAGAAGGCTGATGAGGGACTCTGAGTGGGAACAGGGTGTCCTCTCTGCCAGCTGACCCAGGTGGTCAGGCAGACTGGTGGAGGGATGAGTCTGACGGTGCGGCTCAGTGCTCAGCATCCAGGTGGCTGCATCCTGCTTCTGTAGCCTGTTTTTCTCTACTACCCCTGTCTTGCTCTATTAGCCAGAAGGTGCTTGGGAAAGGGCTCCACATGTCCCCACTGTCACCAGCCCTGCTCCTGGATGTAACATTCCTGCAGTGAAACACAGATGGTATTTGGGACAGGCAGGACCTTATATCCCCTTCTCTTGCCAATTGTGTCATGTAAGAGGGAATATGTTATTAAATTACCCCATATCCATCTCAAGCTCCCAGGTTACAAAAACAGACAGTGTTAGTTGGAAAAAAAAACTTTGAATGTGGCTGAGCTGTGACCCATAGTGTCTTGTGCTGAAAACCTGTGCCAAAGTCCACAGGCTGGCGACCTCCATGGTGACTTCAGATCGCTGTCCTTCCTGCTGTCTCCCCAGGACCATTGCAATCAATCCTGTCTCCATCCCTGCTGCCACTGCCCAGTGTTAGCAGGGACACTCTTAGCCCAAATGCCCTGATGATGGCCAGCACCCCCATGTCACTCCCACACTCCCCAAGAGCCACCTCGGGATACGCTCTGCTCCGCACGTTTCCCTGGACCGAGCCCCTTTGATCGAGCGCTGCGGGGCAGTGAGCGGGTGCCAGACTTTTGCCCTGCCTTGCGTAGGCTGGGAGAGTTTTGCCTTCCCATTTGGGGCCCAGGGAGTGCCCTCATCACTGGGGCTGCTGGCCACCCTGGCTGGCCACACGTGGGCCCAATAGGCTGTTGTTGCATGAATCATCCCCTCTTCCCCAGCTGCACTGGTGGTCCCACATGGTGCCAGGGATGGTGGAGACAGGGAGAGGTGTTTCCCAGGGATAAGCCTCAGAAGGGTTAAAGGAGGGTGGCTTTGCAGGCTGAAGTGCCTGCTGGGTGAGGGCAGACACCATTCAAAGAGCTGGAAGGGCTGGGTGCTGGTCCTGCACAGGGTGATGCTTTACTACATCATTAAAAATGGTGCTTTCCAGAAAAATAAACTGGAAGTGCCTGTGAGCTACTTTCAAACACGGACTCAAACCCCAGCCTTGCAAAGCTAAGGGGCACTGAAGCTTTTCAAAGCCCTGGTGTCCCTGTATCCTGGCTGGATACCCTGCACAGCCCACATGTGGCTTGGGAACTGCTGGACACTGTAGGTCCAACATCTCAGCCAGGGCTGGAGCATCTCATCTCCAGTGAGTGGTGATAGTGCCATGTCAAGCTCTTACCAGAAGTCTCTTTGCTCCCAAGTGTTTTGCAGGCTCTTGAGTTGTAACAACAATAACAACAGAAAAGTACAAAAGCTGGTGATTTAAGTAGCTTGAGAACAAATCACTCCCCTGTTTGCTTGAGTGTCACTGCTCAGTATCTGCTTCATGATATGGATGCACAGTTTTCTCTTGGGCAATGAAAATCTGCATTTCTAATACATTAGAAAAGAAAATAAATAAAATCTAACATGAACAAAGTGATTTCTGGCCCTCTTTGCATATTACAAAGGAGCAAGATGGGCACAGACCCAATTCCTTTGTTCTTTTCAGATCTCTGCTACTGCGAGCAATATTTGTCAAGAGATTTGAAGCTGCAGATGAAAAGTGCTACCTACGGACCGAGTATTATTACTGCTTTAAACTCACACCCTTCAAACCATCTGGCTGTCCCTGTTTAAAGGGAGGTGTGTGGCCAAACAGGTAGGACAGACACCGGCTGCCAGGATGCCCTGGGTCCTTGGCTCGTCCTCACTGCCAAGGCTGTGGACACATTCCACGTGCAGTCCAGCACGGACCCTCACTGTTGATAGCACTGGGGTGGCAGCAGGGAATGCAAACCTGGGGCAGGGAGTTGCTCGAGAGCATTTTTAACACCCAGATTTTGAGATGGAGCTGAACAAGCTGCTTCAGTGTTGACCCTGCTGGGTTTAACACCAGGAGGTGAATTCGCGGTGGGATTTGGTGACATGGAGGTTGGTGTTGTACAACCTTGAGTGGACATGCAGTGACACAGTCTCTCCTGTCACAGCATCATTTCTTGGAAAAACTGGTCTGCACTTACTGCAACTCTCCATGACCAAAGTGCAAGTGTATGGGGAGGAGGGATTGGATTTTATTTTTTGGTGATAAATCTATGCTCACAAAGTTTTGCTGCACAGGAGGAACTGGGAGATGCCCTGCCACGTCCTGCGATCACACAAGGCTGTTCTCTGTGAGCAGGGAGTCATCCTGGCATCCCCAGCACCAACAAAGAGAAACCCATCCATGACATTAAATTCTGCTCAACAGCAGCTCAGATTAAGAAAGGTTTTCTTGTGCTGGAAACTCCATGAATAAGAATGTTAGGAATTGGCTTAAACCACCAGTGACATAATTAGAAGGCTTTTGATATGCCAATTTGGCTGATCTCAGTTACTTCCCCCTGGTGCTGGGGAGTGTCAGCAGAGGGATTAGCCTCCAGTCACTTCCTGACACTCTGCTAAATCTTCTCCCTCTTTGTTCTTCATCCAAGACAGGGGAAAAAAGGAAAAACAGGGAAGCAGCTCAGGAGATACTGAAGTGAAGCAGCGTGCACTGCATCCCTGACCTGCCTTCAGTTTACACTACAGGCTCTCCTTAGGGGTGTAATGCAATTACGGCTATAACTGGGTGCTATACATTTTAATCCCATTAGAAACAGCCTTTTAACAGCTCCTGACTGACTATAATATGTAATCTCATTAGAGACACTACCTTTATACCTTGTACAAGAACATCCAAGCAGAAATCAAAGGCTGGGATAAGGCTAACATGGTTTTCTTCTTTTCAAACACTGTCTGCTTTCTTGCTTGTATTTGGGGTGCTGGTGCACAGGCACAAAGGCACAAAGGTGGGGCCAGGCTGGATGGGGTTTGGGGGCCACCCCTGGTTTTTCTCTTATACTTCTCCAGCACCCATCATGCCCTCCCAGGGACGGGGCATTGCTGTGTGCAGCCCATGTGCCTGGTCCAGGTCTGCTGGCCTGGCACACACAGGGATGTGGAATCCTCATCACCCCTGAGGCTGGCTCCGTGCAAACTCAAGACAAATATTGACCGAGGCTGGGCCAAAGCTGGAAGGATTTCTCCTGCTGGAGCGTGTTCACTCCCACGATACCACACTACACTGACCAAAGCCCTTGGTGCGGGTACAGCTGTGTCTACACCACGTCTGCGTGTGTTGATCTGCCAAAGGGAGGGAGAAGAAAGGGAGGGGTGATTTTTTTTTCTTTTTAAATCTGTTTTCCTCAAGGATTTATCAGCACTTAAGCGTCTCTTTTCATAGCAATATTTGAAACTTTGGGCAAACTTCAGGCAAATTTTCTGGGGGAAGGCAGACTTGAAGATGTTCAGTTCCTACATCCTGTAATAAAATAGACTCCGAGCAGTTTTCAGGTAGATTTGAGCTTGTTAGAGACCAGTGCCCACATGGGATAGGGACAGTGTGGTTGTCCCAATCATGGGCCAAGCTTGGCGGGGTTGTGCTCCCTATCTGAGATTCCAAACTCTCAGATAAGCACCTGGCCACAGCTGGATGGGGGTCCACTTGTCACTCCCATCCCAATTCAGCTCAGATGATGTTGAAATAGCAGCTCAGCCCAAAACACTGAGATGGAGAGCACAAGGCTTGGACAGAGCAGCAAAGGTCAGGGAGGGAGGACAGGAGGACAGGACAGACCTGTCGCGTGGGGACAGCAGGGCGGTCCCCTCTCCATGCTGAAAACCCAAGATACTGCAGCCAAGGGCAGCCAGGATCCAGTCCTGGTCTCTTTCTGAAGGGAGAGCAGCTGGTCCTGGCTTAATCTGAACTGTGGTATGAGTTGTCATGGACCAGGATGGCAACCAATTACTTGGGCATAAATCTATTAAAAAGAGGGGAAAAGGGCAATGTTGAGCTGAGCCGCACATCGGTCCAGTGTTGGGGGCCACTGTGACTGTCCCTCTGATGAGGCTTAAGAGATCTTGATCTTTGGGATCTTTAAAGACTGCAAAGACGCTTATTTTTGCAAGAGGGGTGTTAATCCCAGCAGATTCAAAGGGGTGATAAAGCACTTTGTTTCTTGCTCTACAGTAATTGCAACTTCTGACAACTCTGATAAACTAAAATGAGGTTCTCAAAAGCATCCACCCAAGGCTTTGTGGGGCTGCAGTCAGGGTTGTATTTAAATGCCCCTAATGAGTACCTAGAGCAAATGGAAAAGACATGCAAATCAGATGTCTAATTGAATGGGCCTTTGAAGGAATATCCCAAGCCGCTGGGTAATTGATGGGTTATCTTTCCACCGGCTTGCCTTGATTGCATCTCCTTCCGCATTAGTCTTTCCTAGGAGTCTGGTTTAACAGGAAAAGTGGTGCACCAGCATTAAATGCAGCTCTTCTTCACAGACTGAACGAGGACATTTGCTGCCCAACAGTACGACCCTTCTGCAAGGCAGTCATTATTGAAATCTCTCTAGACTGGTGTTTCTTCCAGGCATGGAAGTGCCTTATCCTATTGCATCTGAGCACTGCACTCAGTAAACTGCCTCACGACCCGCTCTCCGAAGTGAAGGCATGACAGATGAAATAGCTTTCCCATCAAGTTTCTTGGGCCCACTTCTCCAGCAGGGGTAAATTGATGTGACTGCCTTCATTTGGATGTAGCAAAGCTGATTTGCGCCGTATGGAAATGTGACCTGTCTGACCCATTGGCTCCGTTGGTGTCTCATGAGGATTTATCAGCGTTGCATATATGAATTTTGCTTTGCTTAAGAGCCTTGTGTTATGTTTGTGCAAGAGTCAATTGCCAGCAGCCACCGTTATGGCCAAGCAACTTGCAGCTCAGCAATAAGCAGGAAAAGGATTCCCCAGCTGGAGCTCTGTCCGGACTCAAAACTGAGGCATAAATCTCTAAATTTGGGTGTGTGTCTATAACAGAGTTATCTGGGCCATATGAGCTCTCCCCAGCACCTCTAAGCAACTCTGGTGACCCCATTTCGTCAAACACAGATGGCTCCTGAAGACATTTGAGAGGTGCTGGGGTGTCTGAGACATCCTCAAGGGCTGGTTTATATATCCATGGGAGACTGGAGCAGCAGCTGGGGGCTGGAGAGGGTGGATACTCAAGTACATCTCAGCAACTGTCTTTAAGGCAACAGATTTTTAGCCGAAGAATCTGCTTCTCAGCTGAGTTTAAAATTACTTTCCTCTAGTCCCTGTTGATGACAAGAGGGGCAGATTTTAGCCATAGCTTCAATTTCCCTCATTGAGGAGAAATTCCTTCCAGAGCAGAGTCTCAGGCACGTTGGGCCAGGGCTGTCCTTGACACGGCACCCATTGCTCAGTTTATCTTCAATCCTTTCAGGTGCAGAAACCCCCTGTTCAAGGCCCCACACGCCAACACCACCCCCAGACTCCCCACAGAAAACCAGCACAGAATCCTGTATCTTTTTGTGCTTAAAGGGTACAAACATATTTGCCAGCATGCCAGCTCAGCCTGGATTTGCTTTGTATCTCTCTTCCTGCCACTCAGATCCAGACCCACAGCTCTTTCCTGCCTTCAACTGCCTTTGTAATTTCTCATATCAAAGCATCCTGTTCCTGGCTACATTCTTGCCTGCTATTTATTATTTCTTTCTTTAATCCATGCCTAAATCCCATGCTTTGATCTTCATCTTTAATTTTCCAGCCCAAACTAAGGTATTGATACCAATAACCTTGCAGAATTGCTGGGTTCAGACTGCATATTAGCAGTGCTGCCTTTCTGCCTTCTCCCACCCAGTGCTTTCGTACCCTCATGGATAACCCTGTGATGGGCCTGGTTTGCAGAGCCCCTACAGGGGCAACAGGCAGAGCATGACCCTGGTCTTGCTGGCACTGGATGCTCTGAGTGTCTTGGGTTTGTCCCAGTGCCAGTGTGGGTTGGTGTTGCCAGAGATCCACATCCAGGGGGAGCAACACGAGGGCTTGGCTGGAGCAGGTCTCCATGCAGGATCTCGATTCTTGTTCCTGCGCACCAGTGCTGGACCACTTTTGTCCTGGTCAGTTCACTCACCAGCATTTGCCACCTGGCTCCATGGCAGCCTTTGGACTGCTGGCCCTTTTCCTGAGGAGCTTCCCACGCAGCTGTGAGTCTTCCACCAAAGCCTTGGCCCAGACTGTCCACACACAAGCCCTGAGAGCCAGGGCTAATGCACGGTGTGAACCTGGCCCTGTGCCTGCCCTGGGCATATGGGTTACAGCCTGGGTTTTGCTTCAAAGCAGGCTTTGACCTGCCTACTGTGCTGCAAGGATGGAGTTAAAAAACCTGGAGAGAAAAACTCTGATTTGGGTAGCTGGCCAACGGCTGCCACAGTTCACTGGGATGGTATTTCTGACCTCTGCTTCTATTGCTTTGCTTCCCAGAGATCAGAAATTGCTTGCTGTTTGCTGCTGTGAGCCCAAGACTCTCACTGGAGACAGGTCTCAGCATGGACAGATGCATGTGGTGGACACCAAACCACAGAGATCTCTCCCAACATCTCTGCTGTTATGAGAGGGTATCTCCAGCCTGGCAGCAGCAGGTCCTCCAGGTCAGAACCAAGGTGACCTCGTTACAGACGCCTTGAGATGGGCTTCATTTCACTTTCTTTTGATCTTTTTATACCCCACAGGATAAACATGGGCACCTGGGTGGAAAAGAAGGGAAATATCATCCTTTGGCTATTAATCCTGGATTTGGTTGGAGTCTTGGCTGGTATGGATGAAGTGGAAACAGTATTACATGAGGTGCAAAGTCCTTGGAAGAGTCCTTCCCTCTTCCAGAATTTCCAAGGAATAAATGCTCCTCAGACATTACAGCAGCTATGACAGGAGGCCTGAGGATGCCTTATCACCATTCTGTCCCAACTAGACTTGATGATGAAAATAAAAATCCCATGCCATGATTTGGGGACATGCCAGCATCCAACCCCAAGCTGGTCATCCATCTCCTGCCACCACCTGGGGTATCCAGCTCCTGACTGTACTGCTGTGGTGTCCCACGCTTCCATGTCCCAGTGCTGGCCCAGCACCGTTGTGTGGCCATCTCTTCCCAAGTGGATGTTGCTGAGACACTGACAATGCCCTTGGAGCTCCATGTCACTGTGATTGCACCCTGCCATCTGCCCTGACATTATCTGTGCCTCTCCATGGAAAGTTACATATGAGAGGAAACTTCAGTTTTTTCCTTCTACACTGGTTTGCATCCATACACTGTGGATGTGTCAACAGTTATATCTGCTGCTTCCTACTGAAAAACTTAATTTTTGGACCTGCTTTTCTCTCCAGTTACAGAGTGTTTGGACTATTTTCAGATGGCCAATGCAAGGTCACATTAATGCCACCCTAAATTTGCCACCTTGCCTTCTGTACTCTTCGATGTCACCCTATTTCTGGTGCCATTGTTGTTCATGTATTTTGCCAGACTTTTTTCCTCCCCCATTCTTTGAGATTAGCTGATTTATCAGCATGGTGTTCCTTTTTGTGCTGAAGTCAGTGGGGAAGACGTGAGATGACTTCCAGCACTGATCCTTAGGGAGTCCCACCAGTGATCTCCCTTCCTTTCACGCACAGGGCACTGTTTCCTTGCTCCCAGCACCAAATATCTCCAGAGGAACTTGATGTGCCCTGTGTGCCTCTCCAAAGCCTTACAGCAGTTTTTTGAGTCTCAAAACCTTTACACTGTCCCTCCTGGTGTTTGGGAGATGTTCTGGCACTCACCATGCTGTTGATCCCGGGCCAGAGGGTTTAGCTGGGCAGATCAATTCCTCCCCTGCCATGACAGGGAGCCTGGGCTGTTCTTTAGTTGGAGGTGGTCTTCACTTGTGCCTTCCCCAACCTGACCTCCCCAAGCTTTTGCAGGATGAGACAATGGGGTTCCCTGGACTTGAGCATCTCAACCCACTTCCTCAGCCTTGACCACTTTATCCTCCAGACTTTCTTTTCTCCACGCTTGTGGGGCTTGAAACTTGTACTCACTGGATTCCTCAGGATGACTTGAACTAACTTCCCTTTACCTGTATCTCACTTCAGCCCTTGTTTTCCCTTTTATTTTTTATTTAAATGGGTAAAAAGACCTCAAATTTTTAACTGGTTTTTGTCTTTCCAGTGCCTCTCATATTTTTTGGACAGCTTTTTCTTTTTGTTCCTTTGTAACTTTCTTTGTCAACCTTGCTCCTTTTTCTTCCTGTTCCTTCCTGTCTCCACTTAGTATCCCATTTCTCCTCAGGTACCTGACACCTGCCCAAGGTTCCTGGGGAGGCACAGCATCGAGCCTGCTTTTGTTTGAAGGTGAAACGAAGCACCGTTTCACCAATAAAAAGTTCTGACTGTCAAGTGGTGTGTTATTCAGGGCTGATGAATAACTTAGAGGAGATCAAAAGATATTAAGCTAAAAGAATTATTATACAGGAGCCTACGGGACCACACAGATCTCCCTTTCCAGCTAAAAAAGTCCCAAATTAACCCCCCACACCTCTCCCCCTTA
>VXAX01004369.1:412496-422865 GCA_013399835.1 Leptocoma aspasia
AAAAAAACCCCCCCCCCCCCCCCCCCTAAAAAAAAAAAAAAAAAAAAAAAAAAAAAAAAAAAAAGCGTGTGTGGTCTTGAACAGCCAAAGAAGCAAGCCATTATTTGTAAGTCTGCTATATAAAGCATAATTATTATCCTTTTTATCATCCAAGTTATGGGGCAGGCTTTTCCATCTTTACTCACGCCAAGTAGCACCTCGTGTCAGAAATAGCCTCGCTGGTTTGAAGGGGATGAGTCATCCCGCAATCAGGTAGGAGGAGAACAAAGATAGACACGACTTCCCGGACTGGATCTCTCTCTCTTTGTGCCCTGATCTCGCTCCTCCACGGCTCCTATCAAAGAGCAGCCGCCGGGAGCGTTGGTGCGGGCGCGCCTTCCCGAGGGCTGCAGGCTGGAGACGGCCCACTGGAGCAACCCATCTGGTCTGCAGCTCCCTCCTTCCCGCTCGCCTTCCCAACAGCTCCTCAGATGTGGGCAGGAGCGGGCTGTGGGCCCTAGGAACTCTTCTGGCAGCCGGCGGCCCCACTCCCACTCGCCTCCTTTCCCATAGCCCCAAAACCCGTCATGTGGCCAGCGCATACTGGTAGGATTCCAGTTGGGCTGCTTGGCAGAGAGGCTCCTCTCCAGTCACTGGGGTGCTCTGATGTCATCCCACCACAGTTGAGAGCAAGGTGAAAATAAACAGCAATGCCATGGCTCAAAAAATGTAATATACAAAGGGAAAAACTCTTCCAATAGCCATGGGGTTCTCCAGACCAAGAGCTGGCTTTTCTCAAGAGCCCAGTTTTGCTCCAGCTGAGACTTTGCCCAAACCCTCTGGAACCAGAATTTAGATTTTCACCACTTTTTTCCCCTTTTCTTAATTAACAAAGAAATTCCGAGAGGGAAAAGGTTGGTTGTTTCCTCTTGCTCGCCCTTGCTGTTACAATTTGAAACCCACATCTGGCATTCGGAGTGTTGAGAGCAGCTCAGAGCCAATGTATTGGGGCTGATGAACCGCCCTGGGTTTCAGGGGAATTAGCTGTTTGCCCAGATGCTCTGGGGGAGCTCTTTAATATCCCAGTGGGAATAACACTACTAAAAAAGGAAAACCCATTAGTACACGTCTGCTCTTGCAGAGGCTCCTCTGCTCCTGTGAGGGTGAGACCTTTACAGAAGGCTTCTGAGTTTTTACAGGTATCACCTCGCATGGCTCTGACAATGAGCAATTTTAGGGCAATTTTTTTCCCAGCTGCCCCAAATCATCTCCCCACCCCTCGCAGCCACTACCATTGTTGATTAGAAGTCTCTTTAATTGAATCAACCGGTCTGTTCACTGCGGCGAGTGCAGCGCTTTGAAGATGCATTAGAGCACACGTAGGGAAGCACTAAGTAATGCAAGGAGATAAGCAGCTGTGTTTGAAGCTGGGGATCCAAGTAGCCATGGAGGAGCACAAAAGGCACATGAAAAAGGTGGCGTCACCCCAGCTCCCCACAGGAGTCCTGAGGGCCCAGATCTTCGCCCTTGGGTAGGTTGGTTGCTTCATGCTCAGCATCCAGCCCTGATGTTACATGCAGCGGCTCTCTCCAGCCCTCCTCTCTTTTGATGCTTGTCTGCTCCATGGCAGAAACCATTTGGTCTCATGGCCAGTTTGGGTGGAGGGACGGGTGAGAGCAAACAGATCTGGTTGTCTCTCCCAAGTTGTCCCTGTCTCTCCATGCTAGTTTGGGTTAATCTCTTAGTGGCAAGGACTTTGCTAATGCAGAGCCAACAGCAGAGTGAGGCCGCTCCATGGGAAGGAGAAAATGTGAACATCCAAACCTTTGGATCTGCAGCTGGGAGCTCAGACACTTGTCAGAGACACTTGGACCTTATAGGGATGTACATCAGTGCAGGAAACCTGGCAGACTACCCAAAAGTCACACCTTAATCCAATGACCGGGGTATAGGGACGACGGGAAGAGTTCTATATATCCCCCTAGAATGGGGGTTACCACCGTGTGATCTTCAGGAATTATGTGATCCTTGGGGTTGTTTTATGGTCTCTGGTGGACATGGGCAGCTGGAAACAAGCAATGGTTGGAAACAAGACTGGAAGGAAGACTTGCAAGGAAGACAGACCCAAATTTTTAGAACATCTTGTTGCTGAAACTCTATCTTAGGGCAAGAGGAAAAGCAGAACTTGGGAGTTATGGATCTAAGGATGGCAAGGTCTTCAGCTTCTTTCCATAAGCCCTCTTTACCAACTGCAAAGCACAGCACCAGACCACTCCAAAAAGTGAATTATTATTTTCATCTAGAGACATTCAGCACCATTTTGTCTTGCAGCATGTCCCAGAGCTCCCATAGGACTGATGGCCAGTTGCCCCAAAACAGGTAGCCAGGACATCTCGGAGAAGCTTTCTCAATGGAATAAACATCCCCAAACTCATGAAAGGCAAATCGCCTCCTCTAATACCTGTGTGCTTTTTCCATGTGAGCAGGTGCAGATATTTTCTGGCTTGTGCCTGCCACTGGGCGTAGGTTCTGCAGGGCTGTTATCTCTCTCATCAGATGATACAAGTTTGCAGGCTCATCTCCTTCCAAGAATGCAACTGACTTAAAAAGAGTTCAAAAGAAGATTAGGTTTCAAGGTAACTGGAAGCTATTCAGTCAAAGCCAAGCTGCACAAAGCGAGGGGAATCCTCCTTCTACCTCCATGGCTGTGCAAGGCAAGTGGGAACATGAGAAAGGAGCTGAGAAAGTGTGTGTCTTCTTCACAGACACAAACAGGACTGCAAATTGGAGACAACCGCTACAAATTTAGCTGAAGATGCTTTAGAAATTGCATCTTGCCAATGTTTTGCTTATCAAGCTAGAGTGTTTGCTGGCAATTACCTCAGCAAAGTGAGCACAAACAAAAACACATGGGATCCCATCACTAGTGCTCCCTTTTCAGCGGGGAGGCTGGCACTGTGGCACATGGAGGCTTCAGCAATGGGAGCCCTTGGGTGCTCAGTTGGTGAAAAGCCCCCAGCCTGCAGCTGCAGGGTCTGTGGTGCTGATGGCTGGGTAGCCTGGGCTGGGGTATCCCCTCCACTGGCAGCTCTCTCTGCCTGTCCCTGTGCCTTTCATCCATCCATAAGCAGAAGGAGCAACCACCTCCACTCTCCCAGCTGTAATGCCATCATCCTGCCCTGTGCCTCCTCTTCCCACAGCAGGAGCACACAGTTTCAACCCACCTCATCCTCTGGACAGCTTTAGTTGCCCAGCTGAGGTGCTGTGGACCAGCCTCAGAAATAGTTTGGGGTGAGAGCGAGAACACTAGGAAATAAACACCCAGAGGTGAGGATGGCCATGGCTGGAGCCTGGTTTGGAGGACAGGTGCTTCATGGGCAGGCTGCAGGGACATCTGTGTGGTGACTCCTGGCTCAGCTGGGCAAGCTCAGGTTATAGTGGCACCAGGCTCTTATGCCTGGAGACACAACGGTGCCTAATTCCTGATGAAAGCACATCCATGGATCTGGGCATCAACTCTCTCACACTTCTATCATGCAATGTCTGTTTTGCAACAGGATCCTGTTGGACTGGCTGGGACAAAGGTGTCATTACGTCCAGAGAGAGTGTGACCCAAGCCCTGTCTGGAGGAGTTTTAGATATGTCTTCATTACAGAGCAACATGTGATGTGCATCTACCTGGTCCTGTGATCACAGGGAAACTCCTCAGATCATGGGATCATTCAGGTGGAAAGAGACCTCTGGAGTTTGTCTAGTCCAACCTCAGCTCTCCAAAGTTTGACAGCCAGCCCTGGTGCAGCCTGACCCAAAGCCTTGCCATTTGGAGAAAGGCAAAAGATGGCTTTGCCCTGCACTGCACTGTCTTGGTCCTTGAGGAGCCTTCCAGGCTTGGCCACCATGAGCAGCTGATTTCACCACCACAGAGGCCCCCACCACCAAGGGCCAAGGACACACAGCACAGGTTTGGGCAAGCCAGACCCTTCTAGAACATGACTGCCAGAGAGGTGTCCACACCCTGGGTTATTTTAAAGCTCTCTCACCACCATCACCCAGCCTCTCCAAGCCCTGCCCCAACCACACAGCACCTGGCAGAGGAAAGTTTAATCCCACAGGGATGGACAGGAGGTGGAAGTGCACTTGGTGGCTGAAAGCCAAGAGGTGATGCAAGGCTGCTGGTCCAGCCAGTACCACCCAACCCACCAGGTCCTGCTGGATCCTACAGAGCTGCTCCACACCTTTCTCAGAGCACAGGGCTCTGATGGCTGCTGGACATCCCTGACCATAAGAAGGTCTCATCCTGCTTTTGTGGCTGGGCATGCTTTGCTTCCCTCCTCCAGTGCCTGATGGGAGGGTGCTGGCTGGCCAAGGCCAAAGCTCTGGTAGGTCTGAAAGCCCTCAGAAATGTCACAGAACAACAACGTCCCATAGCTGAAAGGGTCACCCACAGGAGACCTTCTACACATCTCAGACAGCAGCTGTCAGTGCTCCTGTCCTTGCTTGCTCAGCTGCAGGGTGCTCAGCACTCTGGCTGGGCACCCTGCTCTCCCCAGGGACAGGCACTGCTCTGCCCTGCTCCACATTCCCCATCACTAAGACAAGGCCTTTTTATTCCCTTCTTTCTTTCTCTGCCCACCCAGTCTGGGGAAAAACTTTACTTCTTCCCCACTGCAGTTCACTAAGGGCTGCTTTTGGGGTCCTACATGCAGGACCCCCCGACAGTCTGTGTAAAACCCGTAGTCAGAAGAGAAAGCTGCAGTCTGGTACCCACAACAGTAACTCTCATACTCACTAAACCTGTCATCCCAGTCTGGATTTTCTTTTAATAATCAGACAGAAGTAAATGATTCACTTGTTGCTCATCTGAAGTTTGTTTTTTTAATTCGTGGAAAGCATTTCTTTGGGAGGGATGGACCTGAATTGCCCCTGTTTCCCAATACTCCTCAGCACTGACCATGCCAGCAGAGAGCCCAGATGTGCCTGGGCATGGGATGGCAGGAGCAAATTCATCATCACCTGTGTGTGCCTTCTCTGAAAACCTGCTGATTAAAATCAAGTCCTGCTATTTCACTGTTTCAAGCCTCCTTGTCCCTTTTTTCCCCAGTTTATTTCAGAGGACCTCGTCCACCGCCACCCAATAAACAAAAAGAGGGGGATTTTTTTGCTGTTGCACTTGGGCACGGTACCTCTGGAGCTGCCCCTCTTTCCCAGAGGAGTGGAACATGAGGAAAAGGATTGCACCCGCTACTTGTGTCTGTTTATTTACAGTGTAAACAGCTTCTGTGCTGGAGCTTTGAAGAGGCGCCGCACATTTGTATGTCAAGATCCCTCCACGCTCTGTGCGGTTTTCCCACGTGATCTGAGCTCTTCAGAGGGGCAAGCTTGCTCCTTTGCCTCTATCCTGGAGGAAATGAGGAGGGCCAGAGTGATGCAGAGCCCCAGTGAGGGGTAATGCCTCCAGTGAAGGAGGTTTGGGCTGAATTACCCTGTTTATGGTAACCTGATGCAGCTCTGCTAATGAGCTGTAATTTCGTAAATCCCCATTAGGCTGTTGATCATGAGCCCTAAAGTGACTCTCAGGAAGTTGTGGCTCCCATCAAACTCAGCTGAACTGCAGCAGGAATAGCAACCTGCCTGGACTGAGTGCTGGTTTTGTATAAAATAGATGAAAATAGACAGATAAATAGATAAAGAGATAAATGGGTAGATCATAGACAAAAATAATTAAATAACTTCTGGAATTCTCTCCCAAAATAGCTGTGCAACAGTTATTTAAATGCTATAGGGCACAGTACCTGCTTGCAGGGGATTATCACCACTGCAAAATCAATATTTGCTAAAAATCCCTTGAGTAAACTCAAGAAAGCCTTTTAATAAAGCAAAATCACGGCAGCTTCTCACCATGCTCACAACCTCTTGGGTTTGACAGAAGCAATGATGGATGTCAGAAACCTTATCTTGGCAAAACAGCTCCTAACAATTCCCCAACCCCTGAACACGATTGTTATCCACTAAGTTGCCTGCCTTACCTATTTACTATAAGCTAGGAGTATGACCATGTGCCCCAGAATAAACTTAGGCTGCTTTATTCTCTTGGTTAAATATTAGATTTACATCACTTCAAAATTAGGAATGGGATTTAGGTCATCCAGCAATTAACAAAATTTGCTCTTTTGTCTTGAAATGCTTGGTGATCACACAATTGTGCTCCAAGGAGAGTTGGTGCTCAGATGATTTGTATCCTGTGAGGTGCTCAGCAACCAGCTGACAAAGAAGAAAAACAGGTATATTCCCAAATCCCAGGTCCATTAGTGTGCTTACGTGGATTTCCTTTTCCACCTCATGCCTCCACTGTCACCTCTGGGACTTGTGATGTGTCTGGGACATCTGCAGCTTCCCAGCACAGCTAAACCTCATGGTGTGCTGGGCATGGAGGCACAGGAGCACCAGTGGGAATAATCTGGTATTTTGCATCAGAGGACAAGAAGAAATGGCCTCAAGTTGTGCCAGGGGAGATTTAGGTTAGAAATTAGGAAAAATTTCTTCAAAGGTCTGTCAAGCATTGGAAGTGGTTGCCCAGGGCAGTGGTGGAGTCACCATCCCTGGAGGGATGTAAAAGATGTCCGGATGTGGCACTTGGGGACACATTTTAGTGGTGAGCAGTGCTGGGTTAACAGTTGGACCTGATGATCTTAAAGGTCTTTTCCAGCTTAAATTTTATGTTTATTTCTAAACATAAAATCATGATTCTATGATTTTATGTTTAGAAAACCATCCTCTCCTGTCACCTTGCCTGTTCCAAGGACTCAGCTTTGCCTGTAAATCTCTCAGTTATGCCCTGACTCAAGCCCTTTTTGGTGGCTTATGGAACATCCCTGCATGCTTTCCTGAAGCCCCATGCATGACCTCTGCTGGGGTGTGAGGGCTCCTGAGTGTCTCTCCTCTCCCTGGTGGCCGTGCCTGGCTTTAGTGGCAATTTCAAGAGACTCACCTGTAGGTGGCTTGTGCCTCGCAAGTGGCTTTTGCTGATGAGGGGGGCGGGCAGGAGGACACAGGACACCAAGCAGCCACTGGTGTCCCTTAAGGTTTGTGCTGCTTTGCAACCAGACACAAGGTGTGACTATTACACTTATGCTCAGGTACCCCAGCATCACTCATATTGCCTTCTAAGGAAAAAGACCCAATAACTTCCATGCTCCCAAGAGAATCCCTGTGGGAGAAGGAGAACAAAGCAGAGGAGTGTTTGCACACCAGCCTTGCAGATCCCCGACCCTTGATGCCAAGCCCTGGGTTGAACCCCTCTGCCCCAGCAAAGCCATTCCTTCTCCTGACCTGGAGCTCTGCCGTGGGGCTCACGGGGCTCCACACAGCTGCAAAACCCCCTCTGCCCCCATGGGCTCTGCCCTGCCCGTGGGATGGTGCAGGGGATGCAGCACTTTGCGGATCAAGGGTGACGGCTGCTGTGTGTGGGTGAGGCTGCCTCAGCCTGGAGACCCAGCATGAATTTGTTTGTTTCCTTTCTGTATAGGATATTGTTACCAAAAAAAGAAAATTAGGTGGGGGGTGGGGGGGGGCCAGGGTCAGAGAAAGAAAAAAGAAAGGCTGAGGCTAAATGATGAAAAGGCCTCTCTCCTGCAGCTATGAAATCTCACCCGGAAGGAGGCGAGGGGAAGTGTCTTCCAGCAGGGTACAAAGTCAGCAGCAGGGCTTTGAACTCGGGGGAACTCCACGGCAGCACAGAGCCCTGCCAGGGAGCCCCAGCTGTGCATACCTCAGCTGCAGCTGAGGGAGCTGGGGCCACATCCTGCACCCCTGCTCTGTGCTGGGATGGGCTCAGAGCAGCCCGTGGAAAGGGGGCTTTGCTGGGCAGGCACAAGTGGGACATATTCCCCGGATCAAAAACTGACCCTCTTTGAAGTTCTGTCTTGTTTTGGAATGGGTCACCCTGAGCTTGTCCCTGGAGTGTCGTACATGGTCACCCTTCCCTGACCCAGGCAGGGTCTGCTGTCCCCTCACCTGTCCCCTGGCAGTTCATGAGCCCCCTGCACACCTCCATCACCACCGCTGGGCTCTGGTTATACCCAATACCCTTCACCACAGGTGCTCTGAATACTCCAAACAGGGGAAGGTTTTACTCAAATATGGTAACCAAAAAGCTGGGTTTGGAAGGGATCCCAAGTTACTTGGGGGAATTTGGGCAATTATCCCACCATACCTTTTTTTAAATTTTAATTTCACTCTAATGATTTCAGAGGTACCTTTTCCCCATCTCATTTACAAGTGAAAACATTCAGTTAACTAAACTGAGGAAGGAGTTTAAAATTAATTTAGGTGCCTCAAAATGAAAGTAAACTTTGGGACAAGCAGTGGGCTCTGTGTGGAACTGGAAACCAGGTGGAGGTGCTGCTGCTGGACTTTGGTTTTTCCTGAAGTGGCCCTCACCTTGTCACCAGTCCTGGTGGGGTGGGGTTTCTGGTGAAAGTGCATCAGTATGTGGCCCTATTTTTTGTGTTGGATCACAACTGGGCCAGGTAGGAGGAAAACAACACTGTGAGTCTCCAGGAGAGGGGTGAAACAGAGCAGCATCAGGCTTGGAGTCTCTTCTCCAAATCACCCCTAATATCTCCAGCAGCAGCCTTTGCCTGCCAGCTGCAACACTTCTCCTCCCTTATCAGCAGCTAATCCCTAAACAGCCATTTGAAGGAGTTTTTGCAGTATTTGCCCATGAAACAACTCCCAGATTTGCTGTTTTCCCAAGGACTTAGAGCAGTGGATCATGCTGCTGTTCCCAGGGATCCGGTGACAGGCACCTCCACCCTGAGAAAACACTGCCCAGCCCAGAAGGGATGGGACGCCACAAAATAAATCTCCATGTTGTAGGTATTTCTTGGGGCTGTAATCCCTGAATAAACATCCTGCCACTTGAACCTGTTGTGAGGAGCATGATGGTCACCATCCACAGGAAAGATGCCGTGACAAGCTGCCACTGGTCCAGGGATGGGGCAAGAGGACGGTGGTGATGAGCGTAAATTTTGGGCTGGTTTGGCTGGGGTTTGGCCTATCCTGGTGCTGAGGAGCAGTGGGACCAGGTTAGCTCTGGTGTCCCCAACATCAGAAGGATGTGGACCTGCTGCAGCAACTCCACAAAGATGCTCAGGGGGCTGGAGCACCTCTGTTATGGAGACAGGATGGGAAACCTGTGATTGTTCAGCCTGGAGAAGCTTCAGGAAGACCTTCTAGCACCTTCCAGTGTCTAAAAGGGGCTACAAGAGAGCTGGGGAGGGATGTTTTACAAGGGCATGTAGTGATAGGGAAAGGAGAAATGTCTTCAAACTGACAGAGGGCAGGTTTAGATTGAATATTAGGAAAAAATTCTTTATTGTGGGATACCGAGGCCCTGGTGCTTCCCTGAGGTTGCCCCAGGGAAGTTTTGGCTGTCCCATCCCTGGAAGTGTCCAAAGTCAGGTTGGATGGGCCTTTGAGTGACCTGGTCTAGTGGAAGATGTACCTACTCATGATTAGATTAGAACTAGATGACCTTTAAGGTCACTTCCAACCCAAGCCTTTCTGTGATTTTATGATTTCTGGGGTACCCACACTTAGACACACCCCACAGTCAGTTTTATTATTTTTATTATTATTTATTATTGTGCTGAGGAGTGAAGCCTGGAGAGCCTGTGAAGGATGGGCGAAGAGACCTTCCTGTTGTGCCTGGATTGCTCATCCCAAGGCTGGCTGGTACAAACCAAACTGTGCACAACCAGTGTGTCTGCCTTACAGCATCCCTGCAGGGACACCTCGGACCACTCTTGAGCCACCTGGAGATGGAGGGGATTTCCTGGGAGCACACACCCCAGCAGAGTGGGAGCACTGCCTGGACAAGGACTTCAAGGTTCTCTCTCCCACTGAGTGAAACAATGCCATCATTTGAGCAGGGAGGTGCTTAATTAGCTTTTACTTGAAGGAAAAGGGGGCGGTGGTGGATGGAAGGAGGTGCAGGGAGAGCACAGCAAAAGACCACGAGAAAATCCCCTTTTCCCGGTGCGGAGAGGGACGTTCCTGGGCGCTGCGGACTGAAACACCTGCTGCCCGGAGGGAAAGCCAGTTCCCAGGAAATGCAAGAAAGGCACTTTCCAACGTGGAATATGTTGAAAAGCACAGGGGAGGAGAAGAGGAGGGGGGTGGAATGGCTGCGGAGATGCATGAATATTAAAATGATTATAGCGCTTAATAAAGTGCCGCACAGGGGAGGAACAATAACAGGTATTGTTGGCAAGCCTGACGCTCAGCTTCCCCTTGATTTGATGGGGCGATAACCATCGCAGTATCTCTTTCATGATCCCTGGCTCCGTATCTCTTTCGCAGCGCGGCAGAGCCACACACATTCCAGGGG
>VXAX01004369.1:426512-570139 GCA_013399835.1 Leptocoma aspasia
AAAGCAGCTAAAAACCTTGACTAGCGTGATAGAAGAGGATGGATGTGGAAGCCTGGCTGTGGAGCTGTAGACAAGAGGCATCAGGGAAAATAAAGTGATACATGGAGGGGGATTGGGGATTGGGAAAGCCTGGGTTTAGCCATGTAAATCATGCCACCTTTCAGGCTGGCTGATTGCTGCACGTCCTAAGGACACCAGAAAGCTTGTTAGGAGGGTCCCTACAGAGTCTATACATAGTGCTGATTTTTGTTCGAGACAAACAGGTAACCCAAGAGTGAGATCTGAGTCCAAATAAAAGACTGGAGCTGACAGAGGTGGTAAACAGTTATTCTTAGTAACCATATTTATTATTAAAAATATCAGTTGGAACGAGAAATGTGAACAGCAAATTTAGAGAAGCATGAATTCCTTTGGCAGGAGCTTTAGAAGCACCCAGGGTTTTAGTCAGGTTTTTTGAGGTCTGTAATAAGGTGCCAAAAAAAGCACAAACATTCTTCAGAACATTAAAAAAACCAAAACCTAACAAAACCTCCAGTCAATCACAAAAGGGGAAAAAACAATGTTACCATAAAAAAAATTGCACTAAGAAAAAAAAGAAGGCTCCTAGAGCATTATCCTTAAGTCATGTAAAAATCAAAAAACCACTATGCAAAAAATAACCTGTCTGCACAGAAACTTGCTTATGCATATGACTGTAGCGTGTGCCTTTGCTTGTAGTAAACATGCCCTTTGCCTTCTGCTGATGACATGACACTGGCATGTCACAGCTGATTTATAAACACAATTGGATTTTCAATCTTCAGGTCTAAATACATTGCAGCAGACCCCAGCAGGCAATGTATCTCTGTTTATCTATAAATACCAGTTACGGCGCTTTCTTGGATAGAGGTGGGTACAGTAGGATGTTGTTTATTTTTACTCGCTTGCAGTAAGAGGAAGCAGTGTTTGGTATAAGTCGTCATCATGAGCTAAGTGGCCGCAGGGCTCTTTCGAGGGCTCTGAACTGCAGAATCAAAAATGCAAACAATGCTCTGCAGTGAATCCTTCAGGTTTTGCAAGGACTCACCTTGCAAACTTGGCAAGACCGAGGAAGAGCAGGACTGAGAAAGGCTTAGAAAATATAGCAGGTATTCCCATGACGTGGACAAGCTGGAGTTGCCTTGTCCAGGCTCTGAGGCTCCTCAACAGCAGTGCTTCATATGGGGCAGGTTGGGTGAGGGTCTTGGACTCAATTCCCTGCCAGGCTGGACGCTGTAGGTGCACACAGGAATTCAGGCTAATTTGGTGCCTCCAGCCCTCAGCCCAGGATCACAGCGGCCGCAGCCACAGGACACTGCAGGTGGAGCACTGCAGGAACATGCTGAATTGCTTATCCTGAGGTACTCCCTCCGAGAGGAAGGTCTGGCCTTCAGCAAGCTTTCAAGGACCAGAAGCAGAGGCCTAGGCATGCAGGCTGAGGGTGGAGAGGTAAACCTACCTCTAGGCTTTCAGCCTCTCTGCTGCAAGCCAGGAGCTTAAAAGCCATAGGACTCTCCTTCTACCCTATAAAGTTACTTCACTTGGAAGGTACCAGGCCTCCAGCTCCAGGCTTGAGCTTGAGATCCAGATATCCTGGTATGGGCCCTTAGAATCCTGAATAACCTGACGTTGGTTTAGGCAACCTTGGACACCAGGTTCTGGCGATTCTTCCTGGCCTCAGTGGCATTTCTCTTCCCAGGTGCGAACCAGCTCACCTCACAGCCTGCAAGCCCTGAAATTTCCATCCTACATGGAAAGCTGGGAGCTGCTCAGGAAAATGGTCGTCCTTGCTAGAGCCCCTGCAGCTAAAGGTAATGCAGCATCAGGTTCATGTAGGTAACCAGTGAGATCCTTGCTCTGCAAAGGTGCCCACAGGAGTCGAGAAGAGACAACCTTTGCTGTAAGCAATACTTGACAGGAACAGAAAGGGTAAAAATGGCAAGGATTTAAAGGTGCTTGAAAAAGGCAGAGCACAAGGAGTAACAAAGCTGGGGAATAGCCCTTCATGGTCCCTGAGCTATTTAAAAGAGGCTTAAAGGGATTTGGTCAAAAAAATTACAAGAGATTAGAAATAAAATCAAGTAGCAACTTATGTGCAGCCCTGTGTGGCTGGATGAGTGTGAGCATCAGAGATGACTGATATCCAGGTTGGTGTGATTCTGGTAGAGGAAGAAGAGGAGTGAAAGAGGAAGGAGGGAGGGGAAGAATTTGGTTTTCCACAGAGGGGCTGATGCTGCCTCCAGGACATGGGTGGGTGCATGGCCACAGGATCCAGTACCAGAGCAGCACCTTGGCTTAGACAGAGCAGCCCAGGCAGTTTCCCTGGCAGTGATAATGAACATGAGCCCTGCGGGCTCCAGCCACCAAAACAATGGCATGAAAGGCAGCTCATCATCTCAGACTTCCCTCTTCTGCCTTCGAGGAAGAGGTTTCCCTGACTCTGTGACACAACACCAGCCTACAGGGGGAGGACACCAAACCACTGTTTAGATAAGGAAAGCCTTTATCAAGCAGAAAGGAATTTTTAAGAAGAGCTTCCGCTGGTGGCTCCGTGTTAACAAGATTTTCCCATGAGCGGTGACGTTTTATATCTAAGTGGTTTCTAACATGATAACATTCCCAGAAAACATATTTGGAAAGAGCCATAGATCCTCAAAGTCTTGCCAGATGGAAAATAACAGCAATAACTGCCTTGGTCTTAGACAAACTTCAAAGCCTTGGTGTCTTCTTGTCTGTCTCATGCAAAATTGGGAATGTGCATGCAGGAGAGTGTGAAAGCACAGCGTGGGTCTGGTCAGTATAACCACAGAGCTTAGCCCCACCCCAAGGAATTTAATGTATGGCAGAGCATGGCTTGGCAGAGAGATGGTGGGACTATTCCTCACTCTTGCCCTGTTTTATTAAGTGATCCTGGACACATGGCTGGTGTCTCATGTCTTGAGATGAGCCTTTTGGATCATCTAATGGATACAGGTTTCAAGGTCTGGTCCCAAGTGTCTCCTGAGACAGACTCAGCATCGATAGGCTTTCCTGGATGATTTCCATGTGGTTTTAGGCCTCCTGCTCAGAGAAACTGTGGCTACCCCATCCCTGGAAGTGTTCAAGGCCAGGTTGGATGGGGCCCTGAGCAACCTGATCTAGTGGGTGGCATCCCTGCCTATGGCAGGGGGCTTGTAATTATGTGATATTTTTGGTCCCTTACAACCCAAACCATTCTACAACTCTTTAGACAACTTCCATAAGTACATAATCATAACCCACTCAGTGTACTGATGCCATTAAACTTTTTCCTGCTGCCACTGGAAAAGCAGACCTTTGTTGCTTCAAGGTTTGGCCATCAAATTTACAGCTTTTAGAGGAACTCTAGTGGAGCTTCAGTGAGGTGATGGGGGAGCTCAGGATGGCCCAAGACCCTCACCTCAGCACCTAGGAATGGTCTTGGTTGTGTTGGGGATCTGCCGGGAGAACCAGGCAGCTTCTGCAGGCTTGCAAGTGAGTGAGATGCCATCCAAGAATGGAGCAGGCCATCCCACAGTCTGAATGCAGGCAGAGAAAAGCTCAGCAGGCAAGCAGCACACAAACAGCACGTGTGGCAAACAAACAAACAAATCCAGCAAAGGCCGCGCGAGCCAGCCAGAAATCACTGCCCGGTGCAAAGGGTGCTGGGGCCAGTGGTTTGAAGAGGTGGGAGGAGCACATCTGCCTTGCCTGTGGGGAATAGTGGCTGTGGCTGGGCGGAAATGGGGTACAGATGGACACATGGACAAACATGGACAACCTAGTTGGGTGTGTAAGACAGCTTGGCCATGCAAACATTTTGTGCAAGGCATGGACATTCTGAGCAGAGCACCCTTGGCACGAGCCTCCCTTACAGCTGCTGTACCTGGCCCCACTTCCCAGCAAGGGAGCAAATAATTTGGCCGTTGGGTTTAATAGAGAACAGGATGAAACTATTGCAGAGCAGCTGAGCTCATGGAGCCAAAGCTCCGTGTGTGACCCACTGGAGTGAGGCTGAGCTCAACCCCCCTACTAGGATCAGAGGAGGAAGCTGTTATCATTATCCTGATCCCAAGGTGTCCCCCAGTGGTACAGGTGGAGCTTCCCGGGTTGGCTGTGCCCTTCGTGCTACTCACCCCGGGAGGTTTCTGGGTGATGGGCACGTGGTGGTGGTGGGACGTGCTGCTTGATCACGTCTCTGGAGTGGGAAGCCTAAGAGAGGAGGTCTGTGAGATCACAAAAACCTTTTCAACACTTGGAAGAGGGGAATTTTCAAAAGCACCCCAAGCGGAGGGAACATGTGCTGTTTGGGTGTAGGACTGGATCTCCAGCACGTTCACCTCTGGCGTTTGTTTTGGGCCCAGCTCTTCTCCCTGGGGCCTTGGGGCAAGCAGGAGTGCCATAACAGAGAGCCATGAAGAGAGTGGAGCCAGCCAGAGGCAAGGATTTTGTTAGCGTTTGGAGGAGAAAACAGGGAATTTCCACATATGGAAAAATGTTCCTTTAAACTGTGATTATGTAAAAATACAAAGCCACAACTGATAATATCTCTCACTCTGGGGAATGATGGAGAGTGTTTGTTTCTTTAATTGCATTTAATACTCATGAAAGTTACCAGCTTGCCACCACTGCAAGCGAAGCTCATTTGTTGGATTGCAGCACACACAACACCAGCTTCCTTTCCACGCTCCTTTAGCAGTGCATTTTGCCCTCGTTATTAAAAGACAGCTCCTAATTTAATATCTGTGCATATTTGATTGCTGGTGCTTTGCGTGAAAATTGCCTGTAGAGGTGCAAACTAAAATTAGGTGTATGATGAGTTTCTAAATGAGGACCTTTAATAGTCAAAGGAGGGCTGACTTCTGTAAGGCAGAAGAGCCACGAGCCAGGCTCCTGCTCCTGCCCCAGGTGAGCATCCTGTGTCTTAGGTGGCTGCAGATGTTCTTGTTATCCCTCTGAACAGTCCTCATTCTCTTGAGTTTCATGCATTTTTTGGTCTCAAATGTAACGACTTAACCAGGGAAAAGTATTTCCATGGGTTTTAGATGTGCCACCTTGGGATTTTCCTTTGATTACCATTCAGAAGCTCCTTTGGTATGCTTTCATCCCGTGCTCTCCTGTATTCCTCCCCACTAAAGTAAATGGATTGGGTTGATGTATAAAAGGGTGCAGAGGAAATTCACAGTGCAGGCAGGAGCCTGTGAGAGCTGATGTGGGCTGTGCTCCTGTTGCTGCTTTAATTCATCATCACTGGAGCATGTAAAACCAGGGCAGTCGCTGGAGCTGCAGCGCATGAATCACCCTTTGAGAGAAACGTGCCCCTGCGTGCTCCGACAAGCCCTCCTTTTCAAAGTGCCATAGTCAAACCTGCCCTGCTCAGAGCATGCATCCAAAAACCTCTCACTGCAAAGGTAAGCTGTACACTGATCCCTGCCTGCAGTTCGGTGCTGTGCCAAAGAGGTGCCGAAACCTCCCAGTGAGTCACATAAATCACAACCCAAACCCCCGAGGGGGCTGGATTAATACAGGATCAATGTGAACGTGCCACGGAGTTATTTGATCACTACAATGCTGGTATTGACTGTTATACACCTGTTGTATCATTAGGGATTACATCTGTTGTAAACATGCTGTTTGATGTTGCAGGCTGTGCTAACCGCATGCACCGTAATCATGGCTTGTAGCTGCTGTGGTGGCCTCAACATGCCCAAATTATGCTAATTTTCTTGTTGTGTGGGGTGGCCCAACAAAAGAGGTTTGTTCAGGGTGAGCCTGTGCAGAGGGAGATTGAGTGCATTGTGCTGGGGGAGGCAGAGAAGGGATGGGTTAACAGTCTGCATTGCAATGGAGATGAATGGGGAGGAAGGTGAGAACAAAAATAATACCAGATTACAGCAGACACCAGCTGAAGGAGGAAGTTTCCCAGTTCTGGCTCAAATTTATTATCAGGATAAGGTCTAAAAAGGTTAAAATGTCAAGTAAGGCTGGGCAGGTGTGGCTGGGCAGGCATGAGGCAGGGTGTAGCTGCTGGAGGGGCTGCTGGTGATGGTGAGAAGTGAAGTGAGGGGGTTTCACACCACGGTGGGGTGGTGGGGCAGACTTGTGGATGGTCCCTTGCTACCAGCAGCAGCAGCAGCAGCAGCAGCAGCAGCCTCAGCAATCCCTCATTCAGCAGTGTGTGCCTGCATTTGGGAGCAGTTGATCCTTAATGGATCAATTGGGGTTCACGCCAGTGGCTCCCAAGACAATATCAAGCCCTTCCTTGCTGGGTGTATTTCTTGATCTCTGCTTTGGCAACTTAAACCTGAGAGATGAGTTACTTAATGCTGACAACTTCCTTAATCCTCATTTTTCCTGTCTCAGGCACAAGGTTTCTCCCCCTTACTTCCGCTTCCTACCCCAGAGAGGAGCCAGACTTTCTCCAGAAGCTGTCTCCAGAGCATGCTTTATTGGACATGCTGATGCAAGATTGGAAACCAGCCCCTCCACCCAGTGCTGCTCTTCCAGCTGAGCATCCAATACAGATAAGGACCTAATCCCCTGCATTTTTATCAGCCATGTCATGACTCTGGTGTAATGAACAATCTGCCCATGCTTCCAGATGGTGGAGGAGAGCAGGACACTCTTCCACCTCCTATATCCATGTGAGGGCAAAGGCCAAGGGTGTGTGATTATTCTGTTTCCCTGTGGGGACACACCCTCCTGGTCCCCTGGGAGCCTGGTGCCGTTGCAGTAACAGAGTTCAGCCAGAGGAAGGGGGGATGAAGCCTTTGGGATTAGAAGGGACATCTTAAAACAAATAAAAGAAAACCCCTGAAAAGTATCTCTGTGAAGTGTTCTATACTTCAACGCTTTCTATAGGCTGAAGGTCCAGCCAATATCTATGATGTCCTAAATTCAACAATTTCTCTCCCTTTCCATTTTACCTGTCTTTTTTTTTTCCTTTTCCCCAGCAACATCCTGGTGATAAACCAACAAGAGCTGGAAAAGTCATACAAACTTGGGGAAGAAGACAATGCAGGAGCCATTCCCAAATATTTCAAAACTTCTGTGTTGTAGTTTTTGACCAGTCCCAAGACTATATTTACCTGAAAATGAAGTAGAAAGATGATGCCAAGTGTTTTGAGATTGGAAGGATAAAAAAATGAATATTATTTTCAGTCCCTTTCTGGGGGTAGAGAAGGGTCAAGCTGCCTGCCTGACACAGGTGGCCACTCCAAAGCTGTGCTGGAAACAGAGTGTCCAAGACTTTCTGCTTGACTGTCCTCCACACTGACCCTGTGCCAGGCTGGTGCTGACAGTCAGAAGTGGCCTCTGGGTCACACTCCTCCCTCGTGAGTAGAAGTCAGTTCAGTGATGTAACTTAAGGGAGGCTAGAAAGACACAGAACAAGACTGGTATTTTGGAAGAAGCAGGTGAGGGGAGAAAGGACACCTGAACAGGCTCTGACCTGGGCAAAGGTCCTGGGCTGGCAGCAGCCTTGGGCTCATGACCAGCCTGGATGACATTCTTTAAAATATAATATTCTGGGTGGGACAAATGACGGATGAAGAGGATGGAAGTCCTTCTCTTAACCCAGCCCCTACAGATGACTCAAGAGTGGAGCAAGTGGGCTCTGATTGGGTAGGAAATGTTGAGAAACCCCACCAGCTCTGAACAGAGCTCCTTGGCCCTCATCTCACCCAGGTAAGCATGAGCCAGGGTGGAAATGGGCCAGCTGTGGTGTGCAGATCTGGACAGGAGCAGGTGGGACTGTGTCTCACTGGATTTCCTGCCACCTTTCCATTCATCTCTTCCCACAATCTTTTCCAAGGTGCCAAGAGTGCATGTATGACTCTGGGTCATCTTTTCTGATCTTTACCTGGGGGTTTGCAGTAAAAAAAATGCCCTACAAACCATTGTGAGGCCCTGGAAGTGCTGTTAGAGCCCTTTAACCTGTGACAAATTTCTACTGAACTTTTTTTCCCTAAAACAACAAAGTTTGGCTTTCACCCAACACCAACCCCACGGGTACAGCATGCAGCAGTGAATTTCTCAAGGACAACCTGGGGCACTGTGCAAATTCTGGGGACCTTTTTACTGGTCCAGGCAGTGCAGAAATACTCTGAGATGCCTTCCCAAGATGCCCATGACTCTTCCTTATGCCAGGATCTGACACATGGGCACAAGTCTTGCAAGCCTGGCTGCTCCTGGGTAGTGATGTGACTTCCCAGAGCAGATATACAACTTAACTGCTTCAGGAAGGGCACAAGTGGGCTTTTGCTTTCTGGGAGTGTTGACTCACACTTTGAGGCAGCAGCATCATTCTTCCACACGGATACCTCAGAGTTCCCCGTGCACTCTGGTATCCCAGCAGCCTTTCCTCATCCATCCTCTTATTTCCTCCCTTCAGGTACTTGGGCTCTCCAAGTGGTGAAAGTATGACCATGGCCTAAAAAACCAAATTCCCATTTGCCCTGTCCTCCCTCTCCCATGTCTCACCCCCCTCCCCCCACCTGGGGATGAATGAGATGCTCGTTGTGGCTGCAATATATCATTCTTACTATTTGTTATGAGGTTTTAATGAGTGCGGAAGATTAGGATGTTTGCAACAGCGTAACAATAAAATACATATCTCGCTCATTCCTTGCCAAAAAGTACTTACAAATAATAAAAGTGAGGCTAGCTGAATGCATAAATCTCCTTTCACAAGCCCCCACCCACTGTGCAATAATTAGTACAAAGTGCAGTGCTAATAGATCATCTTACTTGTGTGGGAAACTTGACATTATGCTTTGTTTATATTATCCCTTTGGCAAGAATCTGCATGGCAAATCCTGGCAGCCAACAAACAAGAGACTCTCAAGGAAGGTTTCCAGACTGTCGTGCAGAAAAGCAAGCCACAGGATTGCGTGCTGGTCAGGATGCTGAAACCAGCTGGGGAGCTGAAGCGTTAGATCCAGCTTTTATGGAGTTGAGCTACCAAGTTTCCAGCTGACTAGGAGCAACATCCTGCGACTGATTTGCAAAGGGCTGTTCCCACCCCAGCCACAACAAATCAGTGTGAACCTTGGCTTCAGGATGGTGCCCTTTGCTTAATTATATATTCAGGGCCCAATTTACCGCCTGGGCCTCCTAATGGGAACAGACGGGGTCGCCCAGACTTGAGACAGGCACCGAATACGGTCCCTGCAGTCTCTGGCTCTGTAAGGAGAGGGTTCTCAGCCAGTGCCCAAATAGCTCCAGCTCCCAAGACCTTTCTCCTCCACTCAGCCCCTACAGAGACCTTGGCTGATGTGGCAATTATGTCTGCTGGGACATCTGGCTCGGTCCCATGGACCAGGCTTGCTGCAGTATGACCTGCTCAGGGCATGATGGTGTCTCAAAATTCTGTCAGTGGGCACAAGGACTGTCTTCAGCTCTCTACTGACTAAAATGAGCTTTGGGTCAATGTGCTGGGTGGAAAGCCAGTCCTCATCCCCCCAGTGCCTGTGACTCTTCACCCCACTGCCCTTTTCTTTCTTCTTGGGCTCAAGTCCCTTCCTTTTGCTTGTTTCTCTATCCCAGTGAGCAGTGGAAAAACCAGAGCCCAGTTTTTGGATGTAGAGATGCATTCCTGCTCGGTGAATCACAAACCATTAGCAGGACAGGTCTGGGTATATTCACAGGAGGGCACGTTCTAGAGAGTTTCTTGCCAGTTAGGAGAATGGGGACAGGAAGCTTTCCTTTCTTTCCTTGGGAAATTTGGGAATCACCTGCAAGCTGGCTATTTCAGCAGTTCAGAGAAGGAGTACCACCACACAGGATCTTGTCCTAAGGACATAATCCAAGAGTGGCAGCTTGTCTTTGCAAAGGCCCTACTGCCCACTACCCAGCACCTTCCTCTGCTGACAGCCTCCCCAGATTTGTCCTAGCTGAATTTTTCCTATTTGCTGGGGGTTTCAGCAATAACAAAAAGCCAACAATGGCAGGCTACATGCTTCCATGTGGGATTGTTCTCTGCTGCTTCATGAAGTCTCTGCCCAACATGCTCCACCAGGTCCCTGTGTGCTGCCACATGTGGTCCTGGAGCATCTCTCCCTGACTGCAGCTGGGTTGGGGTGTGCCGAGCACGGTGTCCTCAGCACCTTCCCTCCCCTTTCTGCTGAAGGGCTTTGGAAGGACTATCCTGTGAGAAGAGCCCATCTGCTGGACATGCCCCAGCAGCAGGTGTGGGTCAGACTCCACCTTCAAGCAGGCATCAGCCCTGCATGTCCAGATTCACTCCTGCTCCAGTAAAGTTTTCACATGTGGTTAATTCCCCCCTTCCTTGCTGGACCCCTCTTCATCCCATCCCACCCACTGGTCTTGCTTGAGGCTGGCCTTTCAAAAGCACTCAGGTTGTCCTGCTTTGTGGCTGGGGAATGGAGACAAGGTGTGTTATCCAGAGGGAGAAGTGACTCATCCTCCTGGGAAATACATAGTGGAATTGCCTAGTGCAGGTTCCGCTGTGCCCTTCTCCATCCTTGTAATGAAATCACCAGGAAAGAGAGGAAGTTTTACTCATGGGCCCAGTGGACACATTCACTTGGAAATCTTCATCCTATTTGGTTTCTTTTAACTTGGGTGGGCACTCTTCCGTGGGATCATAGCAGTGTCCTCTGCTGCTGGAAGAAACCTGGTATCAACTCCCTGACTTTGCATGGTGTTTTTAAAGCTTTAAAAAAAAAAGAGTCGGCAACTGTGGCCCCGCATGGGCATGAGAACGAACTTGCTTTGTAAGGTGTTGTTCAGATAGGAAGAGTATTTCAAGCACATCTTCTTCCACGCCAGACCCAGCTGCTACGAACCACTGCAGAGATATTCCTCCTCTTTGCGCCGTCGGGCTCAGGGAATCCCGGTAACGTGCGAGTAATTCTGAGCGCAGTGTGCAACGCTGCAGCGGCACTGCCGTGCTGATGAGGCTGGTTCAGGCAGGGGGAACTGGGCAGAGCCCTGACATTTCGGTGACTGGTGAGGTTATCTGAGGGGAAAGCACTGGGAGCCCGGTGCCCAGCAGCCAGTGCCGGCAGCCGCCTCTCCCGCTAACCGCGGTGACTCCGCTGGCTCAGGACAATGGCAAATGGGCTGAAACATTGACAGTTTCCTCACAGACTCTTCCCAGAGTTACTAAAATTAACCTTTTTATTCCCCCCCACTGGAGAAATATAAAGGTCTTACTTTCCTTAACCTCTCTTTCCCACCCAGCGGGCAAAGAGTTTGTCAGTTCTACAGTTAAAATAATATATTAAGGATTTCCAATGGTGCAAGTCAAACTTCACATTTCCTAATGATTCTAGATGCCTTTTTTGTCCTCAGACATTTCAAGTTAAACCTCTATGAAACTGACCTTTTGGCTTGTCATCCTCTGTAAGGACCCCAGAGATGAAACACTTCTTTCAGTCTGTCACTACTGTCCGTACATCACCCCCCCTTTCCCCCCTCCTCTATTTTATCAGCAAGAACCCATAATTGAGCCCCTTGACAATAGCAGGACTGTGCATTTCTTTGTCAACAACAATGGGCCGTCCAAGTTCATTACTGGAGATTGTTTAAAAATTGATTCATGGGCCAGTAGTAGTAGCTTATTATACAGCATAAGTGACAGTGTGATCTGGATGGAGGCCAAGTCATTCTTGACCAGTCATGTCCAATTAGAAAGAACATTGCACACATTCCTGTTGGAGCCACATTAATGAATTAGTCCTACCACAAACTGAGAGAAGCTTGCAGGACCCTAATACCTTTTGTTCCTAAGGATAATTCAGTAATTTATAAAGAGAACAGCGCGAAGCACATTAGCAAAAGAATAGTAATCGCAGGACTCAGACAGTCCTTACACTTGTCCTTCATTCCAGGTTTCTGGGGAGCTCCATTGCCCCCGAGCTCTGTGTTTCCCTGGAGAGCACAGACCTCTGACAGGGCTGTGGTGGCAGTGCTGGTAGTGACCAGGGCTACACAGGCCTGTGTGCACCTCAGCTTGGGCCGACATCTGGCATCCAGGCTCTGCTTCCCAGGATAACAGGACAGCCCAGGCACATGGAATGCCATCATCCTGCAAAAGTCACATTCAAGGGCATTATTCTATCCTGGTGCTTCCTCTTTGCTTTGCAAATGGCACCTGTGTAACTCCACTGAATTGTGCCTGCTCCACACCTTGGGAAATAGGAGAGAAGAGCAGTCAAGGCACAATTTTCAAGTTTAGAAATCTGGAGTTGGTGTTTAAGGTCTTAAATCACAAAGCCAGTTTTGAGGTGTGCCGAAATCAATTTAACTTGCACGGAGCAGCTCCCAGGGACTGGGAGGCTTCAGGATATTTGGGGCCTCAGACATGCAGTGCTGAAGACAGTCTGTGCATGTAAAGTCCTTGCAAAGGCTGTGTAAGGGGGAGAGATGAGAGAAAGGTGTGTCCAGCTTACCAGGTGCTGACCAAGTCCATGAGAAAAGCAAGGAATGCTGTCAGCTGACTTCTGAAGGATGCTGAGGGATTTCTGGTGTAGGTACAAGCGAATGCAATTCATGGATTGAATTATTTTAGCAGAAAGCACTTGTACTTTGGCATGGGAACTGCAGGAAGAAGGAACTGGAAATAGTATAAATTCCCAACCAAGCCAAGGTTAGCAATGTTCTCCCTTACAAAGGGAATCCCCCTCCCCAGGAATGTTTACAAGTTAACTGTACAAAGCTCAGTGTACTCAGGGGATATGATCACAAGCAGTTACTGCTGCCACTGTGGTCTAATATATAACAATTTTTGACATGGAGCAAATTCTGCCTGTTGCTCAGGAAATGTCCTTCATTAAGGGCCACAGAAACCCCATTATTGGTTGGCCCACATGTCCTCAAGTAGCTTTAGTGATAATAAATGTAATAGCAGTACAGCAGTGTCAGCTTCCTAATGACATAGTAATATCTGGACTTCTAAAATCTTCCTGTGCACATGAAAAAATAAGTAACTCACAGACAGCAGTACCAAGGGGCCATTATTTTAATAAAAAAATTATCATCAAGTGTGTGTTGTGGCTGTAAATGTTTGTATACTGTCACTCAGCAGCCTGTGACATTTTAATGCTCACATCTTCAAAAGATCTGTGATTTTTTTGTAGCTAGTGATCATTGATCTCCATGCTTCCCATCTATGCAAGGTTTTAAAAATATGAAGTTCACCATAAATGCTACATCATAACTGAATAGGTCACGCAGTTTTAACTTTGTGTAATCAGAAATGTAGAGCATGTAGACAAGTCAATGATTAATTATGTTTGCCAGTATCTCAAAAATAAGAAGAAATAACATCTAATCTTAACATGGTCACAATTGAAAATGTGTATAGTCAAAAATTCAGGGATGAGTTTTGCTACTAAAATGTGTTTATATATCTGTTCTGAATGGAGCCTCCATCATCATAACGATGGCTAAATAAACTTCTGCTTTTGGATGAGAACAAATTTTTTTTTGGAAAATAGGGATTCTACTCTGCATTCACCATTCACTATTACACCATCACCATCAGTAAAATAAGTCTGAAAATTAGAATGTACAAACACACATATATTGATATTCAAGTACATACCAAGTGCACACACATGCTGGAGGCTTGCTGAACGCATTATTACATTCTTGCTCACCAGTTTGATAAGACAACGACTAAATGGAGGGCTTTGGCTCCTCTTCAGATTCAGTAACTTTTCAGTTTCTATCATGATTTAGGAATTTTGTCTTTTATATCCTGGTCTGGCAAACTGTGATGCTCGGGTAATCCTATTATTGCTCTTTTTCTTTTTCTTCGTCTGATTATAGTTGTCAATCTAAGGGCATGAATTCTGACTTCTTCAGTTTTCAAATTATAGGGAAAAAAGGTGCAGAGATATTAGAAATCCATTTATCTAACCAATGCATGAGTTTTTGGCATCATAGCTAGTCTGCAAGGGACTTAAAAAACTCTTATCTCCACACGTCAAGTCTGTTCTGTAAACTGGGCAGGCTTTCTGAAGGTGTCCAGTACTGCAGGCATCCCAATCTGCTCAGCAAAACCATCTCACTGCATCCTGACCTTGCTGCTGGAGGTGTTTCCTAATGGTTACAACTAATTCAGACACCATTACTGTTTGTGCTGCTCCATGGACATGAACAGACCATTCCCTTCTTTTCCACTGCAGCTTTTTCTATATTCAAAGGCCAATAGCCCATTTCCACTCTGTCCTCTCCTCCTTGTGCTAAGCAATCCCAGCTTGTTCTGTCTTTCCTTGTAGGTTATGATTGAGATAGATTTTTTTTTACTATCAACTGCTCATTCCTCTGTGCTTGAACTCAGACTTGTAATTAGAGGTTCCACCAGCAGACAGGAAAGGGACATAGTGAGTGTCTTCAGATTCCACCTCTTAGAGTTGAGATTTACTCTGTTATTTGTAAAAGCTGCAGAAAGCAGCAGGGGACCTGGAGTGGGATCAGCTGAAGAGAGCTGAATCAGTTATTGATTAGAGTGTGGTGTCTGCAGGTCATTGAACAGTGATCATAATGGCTCTTCATCCACAGTTAATTGTTACCTGCATTTAGATACTCCTTTGCCCTCCCTGTTAATTTTCATTGTACTATGCGTGTAAATTTTGTACTGAATCATCAACAATATTGTGCGGAACAGGATGGGCAGAGTAACTCAACATATGTCAAGTTGCATGTGAAATAGTATCTAGAGTGTTTAATAAAATTATAGGCAGAGTCCATTTACTGTCTCAGAGAAGTTCTGAGGGAAGGAAGTTTTGTTTCTCAAGGTGAGCCATTGACTGTCTTTTGTGTACATTGAGTATCCATGAGATCCTGTCTTGTACAGGAAAAGAACTTCCTCTTTTATATGTAGGGGCTTTCACACTCTAGACCATCACCATGGCTGACCCCTTGTCCCTTCCTTGTGCCCAGCATTGAACATGTCTTTTCATTTGTAGCAATCCAATATTTTAATAATCAACAAATGAAACAGAAGTATTTCTGGGCTGGTCAGAAGCTCTGTGTCACAGCAGAAGCAGCAACTGTAGGCAGTCACCTCCCAAAACCAAAATGCTGATGAGCCTTCAGACCTTGTCTTAGGGAATACTTAATTTTTGTCATCATATTGTAGAGGAATTTACCTGCTGGGCTGTGAGGGCTGGTGCAGAGGGAGTGAAGAGCCACAGCCCACGGGGGCTGACCAAATTCAGAGTCCTCCTCTCAATTACCCTACAACCAAATCCTGACAGAGATCTTCTGGGGTAAGCACAGAAGACAATCAATAAAGTAAGAAAGTATTAATATGTTCATTTTCTAGATGGGGAGCTGGCCCATGGGTATGTAGGTATTTATTCCAAAGCCACAACTTAGTGCTCTGACCACAAAATTGCTCTGGGTGTGAAAGTTCCCATGATGGTGAACCATCAGAAAAACAGGGTCAAACCCTCATCTACCTGATAAAAAGAAATGGCTGCAGGTTGGGAAGGCAGCTGTGGGGCTTGGAGAGCTGCTTTTTCAGTAAAAGGTGTCCAACAGTCTGGCCACTCCCAGTGACACTCACATCATTCATCACACCCCCCGCCAATCTTTCCTGTGCCACATCCCTCTCAGTGCCAGCTTCAGTGACAGCTGTCATTTTGCAAGATCACTCCCTTAAAAAGGTTAAGGGATAAAGTGACAGGAATGATGCTCAGTCTGAATGAAGAAGTCCATACTGATGGCAAGACAAATATCCTGCACATCTAAAAGTGAAAACAGATATCAGAAAACCCACTCTCCACCACGATGGATTAAATTATTCTGTGGTTCACTTTAAAAAATGTTGGATGCTGCAAGCTATTAAAATCTGACACCATCACAACCACTTGAGTTAATTTTATAGGGCCAGCTGTGAAAACTGACCATGGGCTTCCCCCTGGAAGTGAATGACAGAGAGTGCTGGACCTGTATGAAGATCACTTCACTACTGCAGAACATTGGCTGTGGGCTCACATTCTCTGGTTTCAGAGTCTCCTCTCTAGTTTTTCATGTTCTGCATACTGAATTATCACTTGGAAGATGATGAGTATGAACAAAAAATATACCAAAGGTATCTAGTCTATTTTTTGCACACTTTAAAATTAAAATTACAGGAAACCATGCAAAAGCAATTACCTTTTAATATACGATTCCCGTCTTGCTGTCTGATGAAGAATCTGCTAAAGGCACCCTGCTCCATCTGCACAGCACAAGGCTTTTGCTGGGCATGTGCTACATCCCATTCTGGGATGGACAGCCAAATCATAGCATGCTTGGAAAAGGAAGGGAAGAAAACTGAAGTGATCTGGATCGAGGGAGTTCTGAACACCCTCATTTCTGCATGAGTAGGTTTCCATATTTGATCTAAAGAAGATTTTCCCTCCA
Source organism: Leptocoma aspasia (assembly GCA_013399835.1). Taxonomy (NCBI): domain Eukaryota; kingdom Metazoa; phylum Chordata; class Aves; order Passeriformes; family Nectariniidae; genus Leptocoma; species Leptocoma aspasia. Next base: position 442,911 of record VXAX01004369.1, read on the forward strand.
GCAACAGCCAAACACACAGAGGGGGACAGACACCTGCATGAGAAGAAACTGAGATGGGTACACACATTTTGAAACACCTTAGGGTTCCACTGTCTGAAGTGGCAGAGAATGTGGTGATTGCCATAGATGTGGAATCCAGCTCAGCTACATTTGCACCAGGTGTGAGGACTGCCCATGGCCCATACTGCCTAATCATGAGTACACCATCTGCAAGCTTTCCCAAATACATTGAATGAAGGAAACATTTTAAAGAATGGGGGTTATAGTGCAATTCCCTGGGCAGAAAGGGAGGCAGTGCAGAGCTGGAGGCAGGAGGCTCTTTATCCAGACAGGTGAATCCAGGAGAGCTGTTCCCAGCCTCGGAGCAGAGGGTGAATCTCAGGCAAGATCAGGAGCAATGTTATCTAAAGTACCTTGCTGCCAACGCCTCCTTTCCCTCTCTGCTCTGAGAATTCCCTCCATACCCTCTGCACTGGGCGCTGTGAGCACTTACACACTCAGTGCTGAATTTCCCCTGAGCTGATTGAGGCTTTGCCAAATGGAATTTTGTTCCCTTTTGGCGATTTTTCTGTCAGCTTTACAGCAAGGGTGTCACATCTTTTCTTTAGCTGGGCGTGTTACACTTGATTGCATTAAGGTGTATCTGATGGCACTAACATAGAGCAAATTCAAAGCCTTGCAACATGTTCCAGCACAGACAGCATTATGAATTTACACCCAGCGCTGTTTAGATCTCATATCGAATATCCTCTGGCATCTGATCTGAAATTAATTCTGTATGGCAACCAAAGAAACGCTCTATCTGTCTGAATAACAAAAAAATGAAGAGAGAAAGAGCTTTGCTGTATCACCAGCTCCAATCTGGACAAATGGCAAACGTCCCAGCAGATAGGCAGCCCCATTGCTGCAAGCTCATTGCTGCAAGCTCTGTGCTGTTCCCACAACCCCCTCCCTCTCCCCACAGCTTATTTTCCTCTCTCCTGCCTGTTCTCCCTTTTATCCATAAAGGGCTTTCCAGTTACTCTAACACTGGAGTGTCTCTCCACCTTGCAGATGAACAATGGTCTTGTCCATCTCCTTCCACTGGTTTGGATGGTGATGGGATGTCTCTGCCTGCCCTTTACTCAACAAGGTGAGAGCATTACTCAGGCACAGGCAGCAAATTTGGTAAATCCAAAATCGTCTGTGTGTCCACAGTGACTGAAATTATTATCTTCCCCCATTAAAAATTTTCCAGCTTTGGAAGGAGACCAGGATTATACTTCACTGAGTTGCTGTGTGCCTGTATGGACATTTTACACAATGCCATTAGCCCCCAGAGTTCCCTGAACTCACTCCAGACCTTCCCAATGGGATTCTCTGGTGTGGAAGGTAACGTGTAGATGTAAGTGTAAAACATCATTGTTGGCCTGTCTGTAACGGTACAGTGGAGCATTAAAATTTTGTGTTATAATTTCTGAACACGATTTCGGACAGCGTATTAAAGGAGCTGGGTCATTGCTTTGATAGCTCTGACTGTGAATTGCTCGGGTCTGCTCAAGAATGCAACCCCTCCGTGAGCCACTCTGTGTCTGACAGTGCCACTCTGTGTCTGACAGTGCCACCGGTCCCCCAGCACAGCTCCTCCAGCCACACCTCTCACCTTGGAGCTCTCTATGTGCCCACCTTTCCCAAGGAGGAGACCCAGCTGCCTGGAATTTGCTGAGACCTTGTGTGCCTCTGGTTCTCCTCCCAGCTGAACTCCATCCCTGCAACTCGGGGACCAAGCGAAGCCAGCTGAGCACTGAGTGTTTATTGGCATCCAGCTCCAGCTGAGCAGGGATCGTTTCTCCCTCCACCCTCACAGAGGGCTGTGCACAGGCCAAGAGGGGAGAGGAATGCACAGCCAGAGCTTTCTGGCAGCCAGTTTTAGTGCAGATTAATTCAGTGCTTACCCCCTTGCTAACTCCAAGCACCTTGGACCTCCGTGCTGCCCTAAGAGGCTTCCCCTTGTCCTGGGGCTGTATTTGGAGATGCTCTCCACATCCTCATGGCCCCACCGAGGGAGGAATTACAGCCATGGGTCAGGCTGTGCCAGCACCTCAACCGAGCCTGTCCAGGCATCACTGAGGGCAGTGCTGTGCATCAGAGAGCTGGATAAACTAGAAAGTTTGGAGAACCCCAAGAGGAGGTAAAAGAAAGCCCTGGTAAATCATTGCTTTTCAAAGAACCTACCCTGGAGCTAGCTAACTGATCCTGTCAGATCTTTCCTAAGTCAGATAAGAAAAATAATCTGGCAGTAGTCATCAAAGGCAGAATGATGCATTAAAAAGTCCATTGTGAGGAGACCTTGAAATCAAAGGTAGAGGGTTTGCAGGCAAGACTGGTGGGACCCACAGGCACCAGCCCCATGGAAATTTCCACTCCCTTCCTGGTCGTAGGAAGCAGGTTTGCCCCGCTGCCTTTGACTGAGAGCTGCTTTTCCCATTGGCACCAGACACCTCCTGACTTCCCTGTCTCACATGGCAACTCATTTCCAGGAAAAGAGGAAAAAAGAAAGGAAAGGCAATTAAGGCAACAGTCAACCCTTTGCTATTATTTCAGCTTAGTGGGAAACAAGTAAAGGCTACATAAAGGTAAAGACAAGAGTCTTGACTTATCCTGATAACCCTGTCCCAAACTCCTGCCCTTGGTCCTGTTGGAGACATGACTGGGCCAGCAGAGTGGTGATCTGAGGCAGACTGCCTGCTCTTATGTTCTGAATTTCCATGACAATAGAAAAAATAACCAACAACTACATGGTGCTTTAAACCACTAACTTGCCCTCACACTCTCTTCTGAGGTAGATAAACAGGATATCACTACCTGCATTTATGGCCTGTGAAAATGGGATAAAATTGTTCTGTGAGATGCTTTATCCCTTGAAGCTGTGTGGTTCTCACCTGTGCACGTCTCTAAGCAATGCCTGACTCAAAACTGGCCAAGGAAGATTGGGGTTCTCTCATTGAAGGCCTGAAGATGAAGTGAAAAAAAGCCAGGACAGAGCAGCAGAAATGGGAGCTCTGCAAACACAAGGCGTTGCCATAGGATGTACCACATGTCTTACCAGAGTGCCCATAAGCCAGAGATCTTGTCTCACGTTGCCATATGTCACACACCATACATAAATCAGTTTGGTTTTGGCTGCCTGCTACTCCTCTTATAATCTCTTGTGTATCTTTCCATGTATAATTATGAGTCAAGCCCTTGGAGGAGAGGGAAAGTCATTAAATGTCCTGTGGGCATTTCCTTTGAGAAGGAACTGCATCTGCCACTGGAGATGCTGGAGAAAGATGTGGAAAAAGGAGAAATACAAAGAGGTAGAGAAGCTACACCTCCAGGTTAAAATCCAAAGGTAAGCAAGCAGTTTTTGATTCCATCACTCCCTGTTTGGAACTCAGCTCCAATGGGAAAAAAAAAACCAAACAAAACAAACCACATGTCGTGAAAAACCACCACCAGTGAGGAGGAGAGAGAGGTTACAGATAATGATCCATCCTCTCCTTCCCTCTGACATGTTGGTATTGACTTCATCTTGGCTGCTGAACAATCCAAGATGACAACAACACTTTGTTTCTGCTTTGCACTTGTGTCAGGATGCCACAGACTAAGGACAGGGTTTGTTTACATCACCTGTGGAGTGATACTGGAGCTTCTGGGCCAGGCTGTGTGGGGCCCCTGCTGTTCCACAAGGGTGTGGTGCGAACATGGGGATGAAAAATTCAGGGCGCATATGCCAAAGCCATAAAAAGGTATATTAGGGGCCCCTACAGAATTTACCTGGAGTTATATACATACTGTTATTCCTATACCTATGCTATTACAGGGTTTGAGTCCTCGCTTTGATTCCATGCTGAAAGAGAAAAAAGTTGAGGAAAGGCAGCTCAGATGTCACAGTGGGTAAATGTTATGGGCAGTGCCTGAGGAGCTCTCCTGCTCCTGGACTGGTTGTCAGGTGTTCCAGTGCTTTTCCAAGGGAAGGGAAGAGGAACAGCCAAATCAGTTGTAGATAGATAGTCAGGACTCACCTTGCCTAATTGCAGATGTCTGTATGGAAGATGTCTGCTCCTGAGCTGCCAGGCAGGGCTTGTTTCATCAGTCAGATGCAGATATTGAATTAAAGAGGCCCTGAGAAATCCAGTTTCTCTCCCCTGATGAGAAGAGGAGCCTGGGGCTGGCTCAGATGGAGCGAGGGGCTGGGCAGACACCTGCCTGTGATCAGGTGAGTGTCACCTATTTGGCGTCTGAGCACGCTGCACCTCGGTTGGTGCTCTGGGAACAGAAATAATTTTCAGGAAAAAATGAGTCTCCAGGTGTAGCAGGGACTGCTCAAGAAGCCTTGCTGGCCACTGGTGTCCACACCAGCCCACAGAGCACCAGCACAATTTCACAGTGCCTGGAGCTGGCAAAGTCCCACCTGCAGGGCAGACTGGAGGGACAGAAGCTGCAGAGGCTGCCAAGGGCCATTGGCATCAGCAGCTGCTCTCAGCCAGAGGAGGGGATTGCTTGTAAATGCCACATCCTGGAAACAGAAACTTTTCTTCAGACAGGGTTCATGTTTACATTTTTCCACAAATATTTATGTCCCCTTAAAAGCTGGTTTGGTCTTACCTTGCCGTTTTCTCACCTCAAAACTTTCATGAGTAGTTATTAGTGTAAAAAGCATTTAAAATTTTTTTTCCTAAGGGGAAAAAACTTCAAAATCAAAATCAAACATTTTGGTTTAAAGTACCATTTAGTACATTAAAACTCTAGGATTTTGGAAAAAATGTATTGAAAATATGTCCACATGCTGACACTTTCAATTTATGAACATTTTTCAGAGTATAATTTCCCAGAAAATAATAGTATTTTAGCTTTTCATTAAAGTTTTAGGAATAAGTAATTGAAACAAGAGAATATCCTGCAAGTGGGAAATTCTGGTTTCTAAAGAGGTGTATTCATGATTGAACCAACTATTGTGCAGAAAGCCATAGTCTGATTTGTGTAATGACCCTCACAACCACTATTGAGAGATCTAATGTATTTCCACATAATTACAATAAAATAGTGACTATTCTCCATCATTTATAACATCTTTCATTATGTTCTCAAAAGAACTTGTAGCATTTATTAAACTAAAGTGCTCTCACCCTCCACTCCTTTTAAATATTTGAAGCTATTTTAAAATCCTGAGAGAAGGGATTTAAATTGTCAAAAGAAAAAAAAGGGGTATTTTTAAATAAAACAATTATTCCAATGACTGCTGTTCATATTAATCAAGAATGCTTTCTTAGCTGAGTTTTTGTTTCCCAAACTCACTTTTCCTTGCTCTATGCTAATTACGACGATTGCTAGATTATGTATTTGGAGGTTTTATTTGATTGTTTCCAAACAAGGTTAAAGTATCTTTGAGAACACTTGATAATGAAAAATTACCTCCTCACCTTCTTACCTAAGTCACTGACACCTATTTGCAACATGCCTTGCTTTCTTATTCATTTCCACTTACCATGGCCCAGACATAAGATTAGAGCCCAACCAAAGAGCATTTAGCCAATGCTTTTTATAACATTTCATCTTTAAAGACTCCAAAACCCAGCCTGAAGATGTTAAAACATGAGAGTTTTAGAGGCTTATTGTGTAATTGCTTTTGCTCCATAATCAGGGTAGAGTTATTTCAACATTATTTTACATGAGCATATGTGGGAAAATTGTTCTGGAAGTGTCTTAACATCTTCAAGAGGAATATTTTCTTTACCATCATTCAATGAATCAGGGAAAACTTCAAACTTGATAAGAGCCAGGTAGAGATTTTCCTTAATCTGGTTTTATGTTATGTGATGCTTAGCAGGGCATTTCTAGATCTCCCCTCAGGAGCATTAATTAGAACAAATGCAATTAGTCTATGGCATCCTTATTAAGGCAGAATTCTTACATTAATCAGTAGAAGTTTTGCTGAATTAAAGGATTGTCCCAGGTCTTGCCATAAGATAATACTGAGCTGGCACAGGAGCCAGAAAGGATTTAGAGGACAGAGCCAGGAAAATCTGCTGAACCACAGGAGGCATGAACAGAAACTTGAATTTTTAGTACCATCTTTATCCTGCTGTGGATCTTGTGTGCCATGGTTGACTTCAGATGGCTTCAAAGGAGTTTGTCATGGAGCTCATCTGCTCATGGAGGGCTCATCTGTACCAGCCAACAGGATGAGCTGAAAATTGACACACAGGTGGGACTGTGACCTTTTGGGAGCTCAAAAAAAAAGGTATTTCTAACCAGATATCAGGATTCTGAATGTTGAGCTCTTCCCTGCACATTTCCTGGGGTGCTGCAGGAAATTGCCAGGTAAATGCACCCACTCTGCCTTTTGAGCTTGCACTGTGACTTGGCCAGGGCTCACCACAGGCTGTCAGGGAGGTCACACTTGCTGTAAATCTATTTTTTTTGAGCATTGCCACCGGAATGAGAAAAGAGAGAGCAGATACTAAGCACACAGAGAGGGATGCTGGCACACTGCTCTGTCCCATCTTCCCCCACAGAGCAGCACATGCAAGGTTGTTCTGAATCTTGGGAATCTCATGAGAATTCATGAGGACAACACAGCTGTACCTATCACAGCATCACCTGGGTTGGTGGGGACCACAGGACAGCTCTGGTCCAACCTCCTGCTCCAGCTCAGTGCTGAGTTCAGACCATCTTATCCAGCAGTACTGTAACCAACAGGGCTGCAAGAAAATGGGGTAAGTAAAAAAAAATGGGGTATGGTAATTACCCTGCAGTTGGGATGCAGTTCAGCTTTCCCTGAGAGCACACCTCTCTCTCTTCCTGCCTTCCAGGCAGATACATTTTTTATTAAGGAGGTGGCCTGACTCCAGCAGTGTGATCCCTGTGATAGGCACTTTCCCTGAGGGTGCCAGGATTGCCCTGAACAGAACTTTTGGGACTGAGGGCTGAGCTTGCACTGCTTTCCTGCTCTTTCAGCACAGACAGCTCTTCTCTGTAATTCCCCTTGGAGCTCAGCAAAGAGCAGGAGGAAATTCATCAATCTGATGGGTTCATCAGATTAGAAAAGCCAATGCATAGAAAAACTTAGGTGAGAAGGACTGGTTTTGCTCCCAGAGTAATGTTCTTGGGATCCCCTTGAAGGATTAAGAAAAGCAACTTTGTGCACGTGTGTAAATCCTACAGTGGAGGATCCTGTTCCCCAAAAGGGTTAATGCAACCTCTCTTTTCCCCCAATAGCTTCGTGGTCCTAACAACTTTCATTGTGAAATGGGTGCAGGTGTGGGCTATGCTTTGTTGATCACAATCCCTTTTGCAGAGGAAGCTTTGAATATGTTTGACATAATCAGCTCACAGCCTTTGCCCGCACTCTTTCATAAACAGGCCATTTTCACATCCTTTTCATGGGATCCGACAAGCGGAAAAATAATTAATGTTACCTCAGCCTAACAGTGACCCAGCTTTGATTCAAAAAGACGGCATGTTGCATAAACTAACCATTTAATTGAGTGATAGAAAAAGCCCACATGTATCAATTCTGCCTCCACGTATTATGATTACTGGGGCTTTGCAAGGATTGTGCTCCCTCGGTCATAAAGCAGAGCTTAAATTCAAGCCCATGAAGTGGTTTCAGAAGGACTGATTGAGCATGAGCTGGGGATTATCTGTGTTTATGGTGGCAGGACATGGGAGCAGGGGAAGATGTGGGTACCCAGCCACCATGGCGCATGTTCAGGTTTTGTCCAGGTTATGTCACGTGTCCTTGTGGAAACTGACAGTGGCCAGGTGTTATCCAGCCACAGGACATTTGGAATGCTGATCACACTACATTGCCACCTCGCCATGACCTCAGAGCCACAGCTAACTGGGATATTCCACAGCTGGGACTACGCCTAATATGAGCAGGACAGAGTCACTGTCGAGGTAACCCACCAAAAAGAAATGTCCAAGATGAATTTCAGTTAAATTGAGGTAGAGTCTAGAGGTAGCAGTGACTCCTCTAGCAGTCTTGTGAAAGGCAGGTCCTGCTTGAATAACCTGATGTCCTTCCCTGACGGGGTGACATGCTAAGTGGATGAAGGAAAGGCTGTGAATGTTGTCTACCTGGACTTTAGGAAAGCCTTTGACACCATTTCGCACCATGTTCTCCTGGAGAAACTGGCTGCTCATGGCTTGGATGGGTGCACAGTTTGCTGGGTAGAAAACTGGCTGGATGGCCAGGCCCAGGGAGCAGTGGGAATGGAGCCACATCCTGCTGGTGGAGTGTCACAACTGGTGTTCTCCAGGGGAACAGTTCTGGGGCCAGCTCTGTTTAATCTCTTTATTGATGATCTGGATGAGGGGTGGAAGCTGCTCTCAGTCAGTTTGGAGATGACACAAAGTTGAGTGGGAGTGTTGATCTGCTGGAGGGCAGGAATGCTCTCCAGTGGATCTGGACAGGCTGGATGGATGGATGGATGGATGGATGGATGGATGGATGGATGGATGGATGGATGGATGGATGGATGGATGGACCGACCAAGGCCAAAAGTCTGAGGTTCAACAAAGGCAAATGCCGGGTCCATCACTTTGGCCACAACAACCTCCTGCAGAACTCCAGGCCATGGGCTGAGTGGCTGGAAAGTGGCCCAGCAGAAAAGGACCTGGGGGTGCTGGTCAGCAGTGGCCAATCTGTCCCAAGAAGGCCAATGGCACCTGGCCTGCATCAGCAATAGTGTGGCCAGTGGGACCAGGACAGTGATTGTCCCCCTGTGCTGGGCACTGGTGAGGCCAAACTCTGAGTGCTGTGTCCAGCCCTGGGCCCCTCAGTTCAGGAAGGACATTGAGGTGCTGGAGCTGCTCCAGTTGATGAAGACACCACCCTACATGGTCCCCACCAGTAATTTCAATGCAAGTCCTTCCTTCCACAAGACTTTACCCCTTCCCCATAGTCTGAAGAGCTCTGATAAAACCAGAAAAGCACTTGGTGAGACAAATGGATCAATAATCATGAAGCACATTACCAGGCTTTACCAGACATCCCAATTTGCTGGGGAAAGGACTCCTGTGCTCAGTGTGGGTGTAGCAGAGGAGAGTGAAACAGCCACAGACCCTCAGAAAGCTGGAGACACATGGCAGGCTGTTTGTCACTGAGATCATGTCAAATGCCAAATGATTAGGGGAGGTAGGAGCAGGTACAGAAACCTTTCTTCCTCAGAAACCTTCAGTGTTCTCCCAGTGGGCCATTTTGTATCTCTAGCAAATACTGTTTTTAAAATTATCACAGATAGCAGAGATGGAGGAGCTGGGGAGGAACCATTCTACTTCAGCTGCTTGTATCTAGTTTCACAGCTACTAACATAATCCTCTGTATTTCATCACTGTATTTGACTCTTCACACCTCTAGGTATTGGTCATGTTTCTGGCTTGTCTGCCATGCTATTCACACTGAATCACTCTCTGTGTGTCTCACTCACTCCCTGATCTTTTAAAAACGGTGTTTGATGATTTTTTTCTCACAGCTGTCCATGTCTTTTCCATGTTCAAGAACCCCCATCCAGCCTGCTGGTGAAGGAGGCACTGAAGAAGCGCTGATCTCTGGGTGTTCACCAGTGGTGGTGGTGGTACCTGTGGCCAGAGGAGACAAAATTTGGTTCCTCCACTGGCCAATGAACAGCCCATGAAACACCACAGAGAAGGCCTCCACTGGGAACCTCTTCAAAGGAAAGCTTGAAGGCACTACAGGGACCAGACCTAGGGCTGGTTGCTCCAGCTACCACGCCTGTGGTCAGATGGGGCTGGGTGACCTCTTCATGCCTTGGGAACAGACATGACTTTTTCTGCTTTCCCTGCTGTGGATACTGCCCATAAAGTGACCCTCCACAAGCAGGGGTTTTCACTTCTCTTCTACTTAAAATCTGAAATTCTTTACTGTGAGTGTGGTGAGACACACCGGGAACGGGTTGCCCAAAGGAGCTGTGGCTGCCCCATCCCTGGAAGTGTTCCAGGCCAGGCTGGATAGGGCTCTGATCAACCCGGTCTAGTGAAAGCTGTCCCTGTCTATGGCAGGGGCTGGAACTGGATGATCTTTAAGGTCCCTTCCAACCCAAACCATTCTGTGTTTCCATGATCTGTCCCCAGCACAGACATGCCATGTAAAGAGCATTCCAAGGTTTGCTGCTCCCAGCCTTTCCTCCTCTGAGCTGCTGGCTCCTTCATCATGGGGCAAGTGCCCAGAGTCCTGTGGGAGACCTGACTGAGAGAGGGTTGTGCTTTCCCTGGAGATGTCTGCAGTAGGGCAGCTTGCCTGGCTGGGCTAGGTGTCCCTGTGAGCTCCTGGAGATGAGAACTGAGCTAATAAATGACCAGGCACAGAGATGGGCAGCAGAAAAGAGGTCTGAAGACCTGTTTCCATCTAGAGACATTCAAAACATTTTGTGAGGAAACTATTCAGTGTTTGTAACACTACAGTGACACAGCGGAAGGATTTGCTTAGATCCCAGTGAGTGCATCAGTGACAACTCTGCAGTCTGCCTGCCAGCTCAGGGAGTGCATGCTCCTCACACCTGAGTCATCTTTGTTAGTCCCTAACTCACAGCAAGTGCCTCTCTGCTTTATATAATCAGTCACTGCATAACTCCCATCTATTTGCACTTGGGAAGACAAAAGGCTGCAGATTAAGGTGCTCTTCAGTGCCTAACTCTGCCCTCATAGGAATAGAGACAACACAGGCAGCTCCAAGATGCTCCTCAGAGGGAGTAACCTCGATTTTTTCACAGGCAAAATCCTGGCTCTGGTGAGGTTTCATCCTCAGCTGGAACCAGAATATGCTTTGAGGCATGAACTGTCTACAGGCAGTGCCATCACGTTCACCTTTATTTTGGAGGAGGCTACAGATTCCATGCCCTGTGGGGATGGCAGCCTGCTCGAGGACTGATCCTGCCAGCCCTACTTACAACAGGTATTACCTTACCCTGCCTGTTGGATCCCGCAGAGCACTGACAGAGTAGGATGCTCTTCAAGGTGAAGGTGTGCGTGGGGGGATCAGCCCTGGATGGAAGAGTTTTAATGTGAAATAAGATCAAACATCACTGCCACACCTCTACCTCCAGCAGTTTCAGCCTACACAGGAAAGGGGAACGTGCAGAGGAGCAGAGTCCAGGTACTGGTGTAACTTCTGTAAAGGATTAGAGAGGGAAGGGAAGGAAAGGAATATGAAGAAGAAAAAAGATGAAGACAAAAAGAAAAACTACCAAAAAAGCAAAAAAAGAAAGAAAGAAAGAAAGAAAGAAAGAAAGAAAGAAAGAAAGAAAGAATTAAAATATAAAAATAAAGGAAAGAAAAAGAAAGAAAAATAAGGTAAAGAATGTCTGGAGCTGAACATTAAATTTGGCTCTCTACTAACATCCATGGACCTAATTGGATTTATTGCCTGAGTGTAGGAAAACTTGAAAAATATTATGGAAAAAGAAAAGAATTTGAAATTACCACATACAGCACATTTCAATACAGGCATCAGGACTAGAAATGCAGTGAAGATTTGGAAAAACTCTGTAAACCCAGAAGGGTTTTAAGTCCAAATGTGATTTGATGTGCCCAGTCCTGATTTTTCTATCACAGGCAGGTTTTGAAAGCATAATGTGAAAGGATAGGGAGGGTCTTCTTCCCCTTGATTGAAAACCTTGAGGAGAGTGGAGGAAAACACAGAGTTCTCCTGGCAAGGAAGAAGAGAGATTTTCCCTTCACTTCTTTTGACTGGTATTGACAGACTCCAAGCAGCAATGCCAGTGGAAAACCTGCACTGGGCAAATTTGCCTGCATCTTTTCAGTGAAAGACAACTGGAGCAACTCACGGGTTAGGAGGATGCGTGTGGGCTCTTCCTCTTCTCTGCTTGAGCAGCATTTCACAATCAGAGCCATTGAATTCCATTTCTCGGTGTCACTCAGTCACCCTGGGCCCAGCGTGGCTCCCTGGGCTGCTTTCAGGGAAAATGAAGTTGTCCATACTGTGAATGGCAGGATGTAGCCAAAGGAATTTGCATCAGAAGAGGGACTTGGCCTCATTCCTTCAACAACTAGAGAAACACAGTGGCTCCTGTAGGTGTTGGAGCAAAAGAAAGAAAGGACCTCTTCCATGGGCAGTGAAATGAATGAATGGTTCCTGATGAGTTTGTCTTATCCTGTTTAACCCCTCCTCCCCTCCACATCTCCCACCTTGCAGCAGCACCATCTGAAGTCTGAAGGCCAGGCCTGGTGAAGTACAACTGTTTCCCTGCCCTTCATGCCCTTGATTACTTTAATCACACTTATTTTACTGTGGAAAGGGAACTGAGACACCTAAAGTAAATCTCTCCATTTGCAGTAGGGATCTGGGGACAAATTAATCCATTCCTGAGGAAAACCTTAAAAAAAAAAAATACAAGCAGGTGCGTCACCCCAATTTCTCTATCAGTTCAAAGGGTGATTAGCTCAGATGTAGACATCTGACATTCTGTGCTGGAAACACCTGAAGCTGGTGAAACCAATCCCACTGTTAGAAAGAGCTGGGGAGTTTTGGTTTTTGAGGATCTGAGAGCCAGGCATGTAGGTGGGCAGGGAGGGTAGGAGGCAGCTTGCAGGTAAGACCCTGGATCACACGTGTCTGCAGGTGGGTGTCTGTACATGAGTGAGGTGGCCAGGTCCTGTCAGCAGCAGGGGAAATGGGCTGAGCACAGTCAGGGGAGCTCAGGGACTGAGCCACACCTGGATGTCTGACATGAAGGGAGCTGGGGCAGTTCCTCTGCTGCAAATTGAAATATTTTCCTAGATTTATTGAGCCAACACCTCCTGGCAGCTGAGGATCCAGTCATGGCCAGGAAAAGAGATCAGTTCAGAAGTCATCCTTCCTCCTGCTTCCAGCACCCTCCTCACAAAAACTCTGGGCATCCTTTGACTTCTAGTGGAAACAGGGTGCTAGTGGCAAGGAGGAATGCAGCATTCCTGCATCCAAAGCATTTCACCAGAGTCCAGCAGCTCATCTGTCCACCAAAAACTGGGGGAAAAATATCCCTCCACCCTCAGGAACAGGAAGAATGGATGCTCTTAGAGCACAGGAGTGCCTTCATGGAGCTGCACAAGTGCAAGCAAGGCTGCTGCTTGGAGAGAGCTCAAACTGGGTGGAATCAGATTGGTAACACTCCTGGATGCAAAGAGGTTTGCACTGGGGGTAGAGAAGGGACCTGAACTGCTGTAATTAGATTATCAGATCTCCAGAGCAGGATGCAGCTCATCAGGCATTTTAACCCTTTCTTCTAATATTGGGCCGTGCAAACTAAATGTTCTCACTGCAAAACCTGGGCAGATTTGAAATGCCTGGAAAGGGATCACAAGTTTTTGATCACTGCAGCTCTCAGCTGCTGGTATTATTTATGGCAAGTTTAGCACATTTCCAGTTGTCCTGTGGTTAAGACCTGGTCTTATATCCTACGAGAATCCTTTGGGAGAGAACCAGTCCCTGGATGTGCAGGTCACTTGTGGGGTTTGGAGGGAGGAAGATTAAATGCTGCAGGATTTCCTGGGCAGGGCCAACATTTCCCCAGCAGCACCCATGCCTCTCTGTAAAGCCACTACAGATGAGATTTAGGCAAGAAATGTTGGGATTTGTTGTGCTTTCCTTTAACAGCACGAAGGAAGGATGAGTTTGGAGCCATGCCAGAGGGTTTCAGGCTGACTCAGCGGGGACAGTTTAGTGGTGGAGGCATTGCAAAGCGTGGATTTGACACCTAACTCTGCCATAGCACTGTGTGACCTTTAACAAATCACTTTCCCATGATGTTCCTTGACCCCTTGCAATAAAACAGAGCCTGTAACACTTCTTCAGTCATACTTGTCTCTTCAGATTGTCACCTTTTCAGGGTAGGGAATGAGATTTCACACTGTGACAAGCAGCTGCTGTCTGGAATAAAACAGCATTCAGAGTTGTGCTAAATGACCTTAACATTCATGACATGCTCATTGCCGTGGTTTTCCCACTGCTCACACATTCCCTGCCTGGGACAGTGAAAATAAATACTGTCCCTTGTTCCATTATAATAAACACATTCCCTGATTCCTTGAAGCGTCTCCTTGGTTTCTTGTCAGGTCTGCTGCCCCACCATGCTGCCAAGGATAAGGGACAAATGTTGGAAAGGAGGAAGACACTAATTTTTTTCCTCTACCAAAGTATGACAGCTCTTATCATCTTTTGACAACCTCTGCCCACACGTAGTCACACACTGCCTCAGCTACAGAGCCCAGCTGCTCCCCATCAGCTCACATGGGTTTATGTGCAAGCAGGGACAAAGTCCCCCCTGCCTTTCTGACGAGCTGAGAGCTCTGCCTGAAGAGATTGTGGTTTATTTTCACTTTGTTTGTGAAAGCCACAAATTCACATTTTCCTAACCAAGATGTAAATCTGTTTCCCCAAACTTGATCTCTGGTCCAAATGAGGGCCCCAGTGAAGCTTCAGCAGTGCAAGGCCAGGTCATCTCACCACTGAGATGTCTCAGGAGTGTTGCTCTCCTGCTGACCAGCAAAGGTTGTCCAGCCTTCTGCCACTGAGACATCTGATGATTTTGATGGTCCTGACCAAATAATGATTTCAAAACTGCTGCCCCAGGTGCTGGGGACAGTGGAGCTGCAAATTTCCGTGTGCCACTGCTCTCACCTCCTGCCATCTCTAGCCAGGCTGCCCTTCACAAACAACTTGTTTTAGGAGAATAGGAGAGCAGACTGGATAAATAAGAAACAGTATTTCCCAGAAACCAGAATCACAGGAACAATTAGGTTGGAAAAGACCCTGAGATGGTCACGTCCATCCTATGACTGAACACCACCGTGTCAACCAGACCATGGCACTGAGTGCCACATGCAGTCCTTTCTTAAACACCTCCAGGGACAGTGACTGGACCACCTCCCTGGGCACGTGACCAAGCCGTGGGCTGCCAGATTTTCCAGGAATGTGCCATGGAGACTGTGTCAAAAGCTTTCCCCAAGTCCAGGTAGACACATCCACAGCCTTCCCCTCATCCACTAGGCAGGTCACCTGGTCATAAAAGGAGATCAGGTCAGGCAGGTTGGTTTTTACTCCAACCAAAAGGTTGGTCAGGCAGGATCTGTCTTTCCAAAACCTTTGCTGGCTGAGTCTGATCCCTTGCCTGTCCTATATGTGCTGTGTGATCACACTCAAGATGATCTGTTCAATAACCTCACTGAGATGAGGCTGACAGGCCTGTACTTCCCTGGATCCTCCTTCCAGCCCTTCTTGTGGATTGGTGTCACATTGGCACCTCCAGCTGGGACCTCCCCAGTTAGCCAGAACTGATGATAAATGATGGAGAGGAGCTTGGTGAGCTCTTCCACCAGTTCCCTCAGCACTCTTGGATGAATCCCTTTCCATCCAATTGAATTGTGAGCATCTAACTGTCTAAGCAGGCCACTAAACCCAAAAGCTTTACACTTCATGAGCAGTTCTAGCAGCAGGCAAGACAGAACACACTGATCATGTTGCATTGCTGGAAGGTGCTTGCACAGATTTCAGCAGTGTGTGAACAGGAGTAAAATAAGTAGATTAAAAAAGCTCATAGAAGCTTCCTATTCCACCTCAAAGAAATTCCCAAGCTGGAGCTTTCTTGTCCCATGACAAAGGATGCTCACCTACGGGTTAGGACTGTGTCTTGCTTTGAAACCTCCATCTCTGATGGTCAATGCTACTATTTGTAACCAGATACATGACCCCACATGACAGGTGTCCCATATCTGCAGATACCCATGAACTACTGCCCTGAGGGAGTCTAAAAGCTTGGCCTAAATTAGCTCTTCAGGCAGCTGCAGAGAGCAACTTATCTGCCCTAATTTAGCCAACTTTTTTTTGGGGTGATACCCAGTCTCCTGAAGGAGATCTCAGGATATCTCCATCACCTGTAAGGTACCTCCTCCTCTGGTCTGCTTTGAACCTGTTGCCCAACAGCTTCATTAGATGGCCATTGTCTGGACTAGAAGAACACTTACATAAGTGTAAATGTCATTTCCACACCTGGGGAATGTAATTTATCCCCGTTTGAGTATCATTCACGTGGGCTGAAGGAAGCCCAAGCTTGGTTCTGCTCCGTGTTCACTTTGACTCCCTCCACAGTTTTGGAGTGGAGGCACTACCCCTGGATCTTCCAGGATCACTCTTTGTGGGGGCCCTGAAGTGGTGGGGTGAGGTGTGGGTTCTGCCACCCTCCCAACTGGCCTGGAAGGGAAATGGCCCAGCTCAGCTCCACTGTTTACTATAATTAGATATAAAATCAGTACCCCTTCAAGGGTCTGAAGGCAGGTTACCCATCAGTCCTGACCAGATTTGTCACTGTTATGGCAGACGTGGATCAGCTGCATGGCGAGAGCTTTGCTTTGTCAATAAATCCCAGACACAATGGGCTGCAGGAAAGGGGAAATGATCCAAGGAGCTGGGGTGGATGGGGAGACAGCTTCTGCTCTCCCAGGGCAGCCAATGCCTGGATCAGGCCTGCAACTTTCATTTCACAAATGTGCAATCTTTAGCTGTTTTTACGTGTCCCCGGGCAGTCTCAGAGACACCACCTGAAGTACATGAGAGCCTGGCTGATTATGGGTCTGCTCCAAAGCCCTCTGAAGTCAGTGGGAGTCCTTCTCCTGACTTCACTGTGTTTGGGGCAGGCCCTGGATGACTATCCCTCAGGTTAGACAGTTTAATCATCCATTCAGCAGTACACAAAGCAGATCACATACACTTTTAGCCTGCATTGTATGGTGTTATGAAACGAGAAGATTATTTGATATGATTCAGAGATAGCTCAGGTATAAGGTAAAAAAAAAAATAACACCTTTGATGTTTTACATTACACTTCAGTTATTCCTTGAGGGGCAGATTCTCGTCACCTTACCCAGGTGAATATTGCACTCAGTAATTTGGTCAAAAACGTTCCATCAACCTTCTTTTTAATAGAAAATGTTGAGGGGGATAACAGGGGCAGAAATTCAGCTTGATGGAGACTTCTGCAAAACAGGACAAAAAAGAAAAGGCAAATCCGTGTTTTCCTTCTTTCAACAATCAGAAAGAAAAAAAAAAGAAGGAATTTGGAACAAAAATTAGTTTTGAAGGGATTTTCTAACAGGGCAATAAAACTAGTCTTTTTACTCTCCAAAAGCTAAGGAGAAATAACAATTTCCCAATTATTGTAGTCTCCATCTGGCACAACTATTTCTAGCTGAGGTGTCAGCCATCCATGGACTATCACCCAGGCCTGATTCTCATCTTGACTCTCTTTGGTCAAGCTACAAAATGAGTCTTTGTCCCTCTTATTTTGTGTGCTATCAGAACAAGACTGACAGGACCATCTTCCATTTTTGAGCTGCGCAGAATTTAGGTACATCACATTAAGAGTCAGGTGAGATCTGCAGAGTTTGTAGGGCCTTATCTCAAGAAGTATGATGAAGACTTTTTTTACCTCTAGAAACACAGAGAGGGTGAGGGCAGGGATACTTGTAGTTTCCTAGAACACTGTTGTATCATTTGAACTATTCCTAAAAAAATTTTGGGAAAAATCGCCCTTAATCAGCATTAAAAAAAAAAAAAGAGGCAATCAAACCTTCTGTACAGCACACTGTGGCCAAATTCCACGGACTTGGTGAGCGACAGGGCAAATCAAAGCCTCCACCTTCAGAGGAGAAGCAGACCGCAATCCATGGCCAGTGGCAGTAATTGAAGCCCCACTTCTGAAGGAGTTGGCGGGCGATGAAACCCAGCGCGGATGGCTCCGTTCTGCCTCTGGAATCCCCTCCCACCGCCCCGCAACGCCGGTGCTGCCGGGGGTGGGGGGTTTGACTTTACTGGCACAAGAGTTCCCTTTGTTGATGGGAGCTGGGTCTCCTCTAGGGGCCGGGGCTGATCCAGCTGTGCTGGCAGAGCCTTTGTGCTGCGGAGCAGCTCAAGTGCAGACCTGCAGTGGGTGCCTGCCCCAAGCCCTGCTGGCAGGTCGATAAGGCCAGCGCTGAGCGCAGTTAAACGACCCCGTGCTGGAGAAATGCCACACGTAGGAGCCAGCGAGCATCTGTGTTACTGATCCGACGCATCTCTCGGAATGCCTCTGGACTGTGCTGCTTTTCAAGCAGGGAATGCCTGTTTTAGGAGCTGTACCTGCAGAGGTACCAGGCAGCTGGGTTTGCAGTCATCGGCACAGGCACGGTTTCACAGGGTTGGGGAGGCACCTCTCTGGGTGCCTAAAAAGAGTGGAGAAAACAAGCAAAGATGAGACTTGTTGTGATGCTTAACTTCAGTGACCAGCAGGTGGGATCCGTGGGCTACCAGCTAACCTGCATGAAACCACTGCTCCCCTAAAGCCCGAAGTTCTGTGAAGGACTGAATACGGGGTGATCCCCACAGCTCAGAGCTGAGAGGATGAAGGCCTGAAGTTTGAGCCTTTCTCCTAAGGAAGGACAATTCTCGCCTGACTTCCCCGGGAATGGGCTATGCCCCGGGCTTCTGGGCCATCACCTGACCCGGGCTGGGGAGAGGCTCATTGTCATGGAGAACGGCCCAATCCAGGCATGGCCTTGGCATTTATAGGGGACTGGGGACTCTCAGGGTGGGACAGCAGGCTAATTGCCTTTGTCTTCCCCCTCCCTCAGTCGGGGAGTCTCAGTAAATCCCTAAACCCATGACAAAAGCCCTGCTGCTTTTAAGTGCCTTTCATTAAACTCAATCCTCTTGCCCTCCCTCTCCCAAGATTTGCTAAAAAGAAGTCTCTTTCAAAAGGAAACCTAAAAGGCTGCCATTAGCTCATTCACTGTCTCCTCTGCAGGCTGGGTGCCTATTTGCTGAAATCTCCCCTCAAGTGTCCCTTGAGCACACCGGGGGCAGCTCCTCTGTAGGAGGGGCCACATTCCTTGGTTCCAGCTAAGGGAATGCTTTTCCTGGAAGAAGCAGGCTTTGGTGCTTTTGGCTGGACAGGTGCACTGGGGACAGCCAGACCTGCCAAAGCCTCCCTTGAGCCCACCACTATCCCTCAGGACCAGGGCTGGAGCACTGTGATGGGTGAATCTTTACCTGATTCTGCTCTGGCAGGTTCTGGCTATGCCCCTGCCAACTGGAGTGGCACAAACCCTGTTTGTGCCATGGCATATTGCTGGGGACATACTGCCAGGTGCAGGCCATCCTGCAATGCAAATTTGTCAGATTTTGGATCCCCAGGAGCAAAAGTTTATGGGTACTGTGCAGAAATATACAGCTGATGGAAGTGGCAATGTGGATTTGCCATTGGTTCTGCAATTCCTCAAACATTTATGGGTAATGCCTGCAGAGACACAGCTGATGGAAGAGGGTAAATTAAAAATATCTGAGTGGAAGAAGATGAGCTGGACACACACGAGTGTCCTGCATTGGCTCAACGCTTGCTAAGGTCTGAGAGCAGGCTGGCAGAGTGCAGAAGGGGTGCAATGGTCACTTAGATACACGAGTATGCAGTTCCTGGTTTACTCAGGGACTGGATCCTTATCTTTCAGAGGCGTTGGGAATCCCATCACTGTTCTTAGATCAAACTCAGCAGTCCGAACTCCAAATAAAGCTATTCCACACCTGGTGGGATTGAAGCAGGACAAGACTGGCCACCTTGTCCTTTTCCTAGTGTTAATCCGCCCTTTCCCTCCCATTATCGCTGCCACTGCATCACTTGAGATGGAATTAAAATCAGGAGGAATTACCCCTAAAGCCAGGAGATGGTATCTGTGCTGGGAAGGGGCGAGGGGGAGGGGGGAGAGGCAGGAGTTGCCACCCGCCCACTGGTCCCGGGGATTGCACAAAGGGCGGTTGGCCAGTGCCGGGGCAAGTACTTGGTCCCGATCCCAAGCACATGGAAGTCATCTGATGTTTCGTCATGGCTTCATTATATTTTGGATCAGGCCAGCGGTTTGTCTTGCATCACTGCCCTGTATGTTCTGCAGGTAGCCAGTGCAGAGGCGCTGCCAACTATTTTGTTTTGTGAATAGCCTGCAGGGATGGCCTTAAATCAGGCAGATGCCTGTATGTTAAACAGCCGCAATTTCATGCTTAACTTCATTGTGGATGCTGCATTCCTCATGAAGACACATTTATGCTCTAACAAACCCAACAAACAGCTCGTGAAAACGGCAGGAATGAGGGGTTGATGGTTTGGCGTAATGGCTACTGGATGATGGATTCTCCTTTCCCAGCAGCAGGAAATCAGGAAGGATTCCCAGAAGCGCTGCCTGGCCCTCTGGCTGACTGGTCCCACCTTTTCACCGGGCGACAGTGTAAGCAGGTGCAATCCCGTTAGAGAAACTGATTTGCAAAACGGACTGAGCCTCCTGCTAGCTGGCACCGCGCTGGAACCTGTCCCGCCTCTTTCACTGTTACAAGTTTTTATTTTTTTTTACCAAACCGGGCTGAGAAAGGACAATTGTGATTCAGACCGTGGAGGAAAACAAACAAACAAACACGACAGAGTGCCCACACCGCACAGTGAGACTCCAAGAAACTGCAAACCAGCTCAGATGTGTCTCCTCTTGGAGCAAAGCAAGTTTCTTTCCACCCTACTGTGCAGATGAAATTGTTCCTAAATTTTTACACCTTTTATCCTAAATGGTGTGAAAGAAAAACCTGTCTCCCACAGTGTTTTAAAATACTTCAAACATACTGATGAACAACCAGGCCAATATCTAACAATTGTTAATATTTTATTCCCAACAACTGTTCAGCCTCAAAAGTTTCAGTAATACACTAAAAAAAAAAAAAACCAAAAACAAAACCAACAAAAATTTTGAAACAAATAAAACAACAAAAAGGGGGGAAACAAAGTAAAATAAACTTTAACAAAGTTTAAAACACATTATAAATAAGTACAGCTCCAGAGCATAATTTACAAATATAAAACCACATAGAAACCTATGTACAGAAGAGTTACATTACGTACAAATATGTATAAAAATACCCCAGTGTTTATTCTTGTGCTAAAGCTGCATGGCTAGAGTTATCTTTGGTACTAAGCTCAGGGAAAGAAGATTGTTTTACAAGACATGGCCCTGCTGTACAATATGCCAGACACAGGAAGACCCTCGGTGAGTTTGAGGAGGTTTTGGGTGGGTGTTCATACAGGGTATTCCCCCGTGCATTGCATGTTGCAGGATCAGGGCACAAGCAAGGGCTTACAGAGGCAATTGCTGGCAGAAGAGGTTTTTTAATACATTGTACAAGGCACTTCATAAAAAATCTCTTCATTTTTTTTTTCCTGTTCTCTTCTAAGACTCACTGGATGTCTATGCTTGGCTCTTGCCAACACCACTTTATGGCTATGGTTTTCAAACTTCTTGTTCTACATTCAGGATTAGAAACCTCTGAAAACATTAATTCAGTTCACTCCTGCAGAATTTGGATGGCAAACCGTCTACACCACCTAACGTTTTCCTGGATGGGGAAAAAACTTTGCATCTGCCTTCTGCCGGTGCTTAAGGAGTGTTCTTATTTTGAAAGGTGAGAAGATCAGTCTTCCTGGAAGAACTCCTGGGAAGTGTCCAGGTTGAAATGCTGTTTGCAAAAGCGCATCTTCCAACTCCCACTCCCTTTGCAGCGCTGGCTGGCTGCCCCAGCACCCTACACCTCTGTCCCATCCCGTGTGTAGATGAGGCTGTTGACTGTGAAGTTGTAGTAGTGGTTGTACTGGGCTCCCTGGCTGCCACTGCTGGGGTGGAAGGAGCTGTAGTAGGCAGGGGAAGGTCCCGCGACCCGCTGCAGCTGGTCTGGGGAAGGCACCTCCTGAGAAGAGCTGCTGGAAGGGGTGAAAGTGCCACTGCTCAGCTGTCCAGCAGAGAAGTTCCTGTGATGCAGGTCACTGCTGAGACCCCCCGTCAGCCGGCTGCCTCCGCCGCTCAGGGAGCTCATGCCGCTGAAGAAGGTGCTGAGGCAGCTGGGGGTGGATGAAATGATACTGGAGGGAGAGGAGCTTTTGGGATGGTCCCTGGCAGAGGGTGAGGGGTCCAGCTCTGGGGGTGGGCTGTTTCCACATGGTTTGCCTGTGGCTGGGATGGGCCGCTCTTCCTCGGCCTTCAGGCCCCCCAGAGAGGAGGCCGCAGAGGCGGTCACGGGGGCGTTGGGCTCAGAGCGCCGCTTGCGTTTGCGACGGAAGTTCCCGTTGTCAAACATCTTCTCACAGTTGGGATCTAAGGTCCAGTAGTTTCCCTTCCCTGGTGGAAAACAGGAAACACAAGAGAGAAAGTCAGCTTCTGTGACAGTGAGCTCCGCTGCTGACAGATAAGCAGCATCCATGTCTTGTCCAACTGGCACAGAACCCACATCTGTCCTGCACCTGTTCCTCCTCCCTCTGTTTTCCAGTACATGGATCCAAAACCAGTCTCCAGGACACTTCCACCTCCATCCCTCCAATGCCCAAGTGAACCTTAAGGCCACGCAGAAGAGGAGAACCTCCCCATCCCAAAGCACAAACAGATCTGCACCTCTACCTCCGACCTGGCTAAAGAAAATGTGGAGAGGGGCTCCCCTTGCTCTAGATGCCTCACAGAAGCCGGGGCACTTACAGCCGTCTCAGCAGCGGGTCACAAGGCAGTGCCCGGGCCATGGCTCATAGAAAAGCTGATGGAGAGGCGGGCTGGCACACTCAGGCACTCCGAGGGAACGGCAGGCCAGCAGCACTGAGCTGCGGGGGCTGCAGACAAGCTGCCCCTCGCACAAGCCTCGGTACGAGGTGCTGTGGTGGCATCAGCTGTCCCCACTAGCCTCCTGCCCACGGCCGGGATGGGCGCAGAGACCCCACAACGCCCCGAGCGGCTCCAGCCCGGCACGTCCCGGCCCCGCCGGGCCGGACCAGCGCTGTCCGGGCGCGCCTCCGCCCACTCCCGGGCACCGGCTGTGCCCCGGGGCCGGCCCGGGCAGCGGCGGGCAGGGAGGGGAGCCGTGAATCACGGGCCGAAGGAGCCGGGCCTTGCACAACCGGCGCTCCCGGGCTGCTCGGAGAGGGGGAGAGGGCTGGGGCCGGCCGGCCTCCGCCTACACCTCCCGCGGGGCAGCGCCGGGCTGGGGCCAAAGGGGACGGTCACATCACAGCGCCCGGGCCAGGGGACGGGGGAGCGCGGTCTCCTCACTGCGCTGGCCCCCGAGGGGGCGGGGAGCGCGGTCTCGTCACAGCATCCGACTAGAAGGGATGGAGAAGCGCGGTCTCATCAGAGCGCTGGCCCGGAGGGGACGGGGAGCGCGGTGTCAGGACAGCGCCCGACTAAAAGGGGACAGGGGACCCGGCGGCCACGGGGACGCTGCCTCCCCTCTCTGACCGCGGTGCCGGGGTCCGCACCCGCCGTTCCCCGCTGCCCAGCCATCCCTCCCGCCCGGCGCGGCACCTCACCGGGGTCGTCCTCGTCGCGGGGCACCTTGCGGAAGCAGTCGTTGAGGCTGAGGTTGTGGCGGATGCTGTTCTGCCACCCGGCCTTGCTGCGCTTGTAGAAGGGGAAGTTCTCGGCCACGTACTGGTAGATGTGGCTGAGGGTGAGCTTCCTCTCGGGCGCGCTCTGGATGGCCATGGCGATCAGCGCCGAGTACGAGTAGGGCGGCCGCACCAGCTTCAGCAGCTCCTCCTGGCTGGCCAGGCTCAGCCAGCTCAGCTCCGCGCCGCCCGCCGACGGCGAGCCGGGCGCCGGGGGCGAGCCCACGAGCTGCCCGCCCCGCGAGCAGCCGTANTTCTCGCTGCAGTACACGGCCATGTCGGGGGCTTCCTGGGCGCTGCGGGGCTGCGGGGGCGCGGGGGCGGCCGCCGGCGCCGAGGCTCTGGGCTGCGCCTGCTGCAACTCACCGGCGCTCATAATCCCTGGCCATGCAGGGCGGCCGGCGCTCCCCCCCGCTCCCGTCCTCTCCCGGCGACACCCCCCGCCCCGCGGCCCCGGTGGCCCTAGACCAAAAACTCCCGGGGGGCTGCGGCGCGGCGCCCTTATAGGCGCTGCCGTGCGCCCGGACTCCCCCCCCGCGGCCGGGGCCGGGGCTGGGCGGGCGGCGGCGGCGCGCAGGGAGCAGCCAGTAGCGCGGCTCGGCGGCGGGCAGGGAGGCGGAGGGGGGCAAGGCCGGGCCCCGAGAGCGGCGAGGGGGGAGGGACCGGCGGGGGAGCTGCGGGAGGCGCCAGGGATTTGGCTCCCGGCAGCGCGGGGGCAGCATCCCCGAGCGGGACCCACCCCCCGTGCTGTGCCCGTCCTCTCCTCCCCGACCCTGGGGGTCTCTCCCGGCGCTGCCCGGTCGCCCCCGCACCGGCCGCCCCCTCCCCGGAGCTGTCCGCGCTGCCCCGGCGCTCTGGGATGCCATCCTGCTTTCCCACGGGTCCGATCGCCCCCGATCCCTTCGGCCCCGCCGCCGGGGTCGGAGGGGGATGAGCATCGCCGCGGTTCCCCCGACGGGAACGCCAAGGGAGGAATTCGCTTAAACTCTGTTCTTGAAGTGTAGTTTTGCCGCCCGTCTCCCAACAGCTGGGGCTGAGATCGCTGTTCATTAACTTTGGATAAGGAATTGGCCGAAATTAAACAAACAAACGAACACCACCGGCGTCTTCGCTCGTACCGCGGGCGGAATGGGCTGGAGGGCTCGGGACGAGATTTAGTGAATGAAGATTATTTTCGCCTTAGTGCTCCGGGGCAGCCTGACGGAAAGCGCATCCTTTTGCAGAGAAAAAGCTCTCGGTGTTCATAACGATCCCGACACCCGGGATCTACACAGGGGCCAGCTCCGGCAAATCTTCTGGTCCGGGGCAAAGCTCACGTGTAACAACAAAAATACGGTCAATGGTGCGGGAGGATTTAGAGACTTTGTCTAAATACGAGGTACATGAGATGTACATTTCATTCCCCGTTCTTAAATGGAGTTGTTATTCAGTTTTCTGCTGGTAAAAATGCCAAAAAATGCCCTTTCCTGGTGCATACACGAAGCACTCTCTGCAAGCAACGGATGTCTTGGTCTGACGACAGGATTTAGGGGATTTGGGGCAGAGAGGAGCGTTTGGGAAAAGTCTTGGCATTTTATGTCTTCCATGAAATAGTTATAAAAGCACGTGTAAACGACTGAAGTTTTCCCGAGCTGACTCCAATCCCGAAATTTCATCCCCTGTGTGACTTAAGCAGGGATATAATAGCCGAAGGATTTTCAACTTTGTATTTCGTTTTAAAACAAGTGAACAAACGGTTTTTGAGACAGAGAATAACTTAAAAGCAACTGGATTAAAGAAGTAGGATTTGAGGTTTTCTCCTTTAATTGTAAAGAGAGGTGTTTGGGGTTTTTTTTGGAGTTTTTTTGTTTTCTTGAGTTTTTGTGTGTGTGCGTGTGTGTTTTTTTTTTTCTTTTTCTGTTGTTATTTTGTTGCCGTCACTGTTGCTTTTGCTGATTTTATTTTGCATCCCTTGGGGAAAGAGCTTCCTGTGTGTATTTGGATGCCCAGAACAGCAGGAGAAAAGTTTAACATTACGTTTCACGAGGTGCCTTTTCCCTTCTCAGCTTTCTTCTCTTTAAGATTTATAACAGCTCCTCATCTTTTTTAGAGCAGGGTCGCGCTGGAAAATGCCGGTTTGAAGCCTGACAGGACAACAGGCATCCAAACCAAGCAGTTTACGGGGAAATCACAGCTAGAAAGGACATTTAAAGGCCAAGAAACAGGTAGACTTTTAGAAAGCAATTTTCCCCTGAGTCTGAAGAGCTAAGCCGAAAATATTATTCTCTAAAATTACAACAAATCTGTGTTTATCCGTTTGGCCAAAACCGCCGCGATCGTTGCAGGAGGGAGAGGAGCAGTCAGTGGTATCGCCGTATCGCTGGAAATTGAGGCTTTTGCTCCAGGGATTTGATGTTTTTGGGCAAAGGCAGAGCCATCTAGAGGAACAGCCCGGCTATGGCGAGGCGGGGAAGGCAGTTTCCCTCACAGGCATGGGGTGCTGCCTTCGAGTTTCCCTTAGCTGATCTCTCTGCCTCCAACAAAGGAAATGGGTTAGAAAATAATGCTGAATTAGCGCTAATAAAAATGCGTGTCCTCAGAAAACTCCAGCTTGCTTTACCAAATAGTAAGGAATGTGAAACAAAAATAGCTTTAGAGAGGTTATTACATAGCTGGGATGGCATGGATATGCAAACCAACACTTAATTTAAAGAATGGAGAGAATAAAGCTTTGATGGTGTGATGGCTGTAAAAACATTTAATTTTCTTAATGCATTTATCCTGCAAGTAGCAGGCAGTGTTGCCTCGAAACATCATCAGTTCTCAGTACAGACCTGTTGCTGCTCCCTTCTGCCAAGGCATGAGGAGATCCAGCACTCTGCCTCTCTGCTTTCTAAATGCTGCTTTTTTTCTAGAGAGCTCTGGGAGACGTTTGCCTTGCAGAAACACACCGGGGAGCTGGCAAGAGATGACGAAACACAAAACTGAAATCAGTTTCAAGGTAAGAGTCTGAGGCTACTGTCCATCACTGGGAGCAGATTTGGGGCTGGGTTTCAGCAGCTTTGCTGGCTCTGTGAGTGGGCAGTGAGGTGTGCTGGGTAGAGGAGCCTGTGGCACCTCGAGCTGAGCCGTATCCCCAGCCAGCTGGGGTTAAGTGCAAACCTCTCCAGCCAGCTGCCTTGGAAAGGGTTTCAAGGCTTCCCAAGTGCTGCACAAGAGCAAGATCCTCCCCATCCTTGCCCAGTGCTGTCCCCACTGCTGGCTTAGATGCTGTGCCTGTCCTTGTTGTGCACGCAGCAAGTACTTTTCCCCCTGCAGGAAGACCCTGGCTGTGCCTCCGAGGTCCTGCTCCTCTGAACATGTAGGTACAGGCTCCACTTTCCTGGTGTGGATCTCAGCTGTGTGTGCAGCTGAACACAGAAACCTGAAAATGCTTCAGACCTGAGAGCCCAGCCCAGCAGTGGGAACAGATACCTGCACCCACCTGGACCTCTCTCAGTTTCCCAAGGATGCTGAGCTCTAGGCACAGGGCATGTGTTGGGGGAACAGGACACAATAGCCCATATTGGCTTCTATTGGCTTTACCAGGATAGAGAAATCAGGATCCCTTCAATGGCTCCAGATTTCTGCAGGTCTGTTTTGTTTTGGCTGTATTTGCAATCTGAGTCTTGCTTTTTCCCCAGGGCTGGCAAGGAGCAAGGCGGTAACTCCATGGTCCACATAAAATCTGCTCATAAAAATTCTTTTATGTCTTTCTCCAGAGTAATCAGTGAAATTGGTAATGAGTTCTTCATCCTCAGAGGCAAGATGGAAAAATTATCTTTTCTCTTGAAGTACTCCAGAGTCTCCACGCTCAAGAACAATAAGGAATTGACTAAGAGCAGCTTGAATTAAATTTAAGCTCTAGTATCCCTCCCTTCCTTAGAGCCAAGCATATTCCTCCCTATTCCTCCCTATTAATATGCTACAAAAACATCTCTTTTTTCACTCAATCCCTGATTTGTCCTGCAAATGGCTAACAGAGAATATCTGATGGTGTGCAATAGATGTTTCACTGCTGTGAATTTGGGAAGGGTGTTCTGTGTACGTGTACACAGGTTAAAGTAATTTTTATCCATTACCTAAGGAGAATGATGTATATTCCTCCCTCTCTGTATCTAGTTATCTGCTGAACTGAAGTTCTGGGGATCTAATTTTGCCAGATTACCTTATGATAAGATCAGAGGTTTTCAAACCTTTTCTTGGTTTTTCAGACCCTACCATGTTTCCTGGGGAGGTGTCCTCACCCCACGATGTTCAGGCTACCAACAACAGGCTTGGCTTGATTTTGACTTCACGGTCTCACTATTGAACTCTGCAGGCTGCAAACAGAGGGTTAACATTTTGGATTATTTATATTAATATTTTCTCAGTGCAATTCTATGCTGCTGAGTGTCATGGAGCCCCTGGATCCAGCCAGAAAGCAAGGAATAAATCATAGTTCATCACGAGCTGTAGATGCTGCAGCACTTTAGGCTGCTGGGAGCAAACACCCTGGCTGAAAGGAGCAGTGGCTGCTCTGTGTCCACTTCTTGCTGGTATTTATGGCTGCTGTGCTCACACAAGTGTTTCTGTGGCTGGCTGGGGCACTAATCCGGTTTGAGAAGAACACCCTCTTCCCAATCCTTTTCTTTCCCCCTTTTTCCCATCCCCTCAGGTTAGCTTTAGCCTGGGCCTGCCTAGCCCCTTCCTGAGTGAGAGCTTGTTAGCGACTGATTAGGCAAAGTTGGGATAAAAGCTTCATTGTTTGTAGCCCCTGTAAACTACCCGGAGCTGTGCTCCCAATGAAGGTGGGATTAAATAGACACCTCTGGAGTGAGACAGTTGCAAGTGGGAATTTCAGAGTTTTGAAGGACTGAGGGGTGTGGCCAGGCTTCAGTAACTCGGTGTATCAGAAGTGATTTTACCAAAACTGGGAAAGAAGCCTGACTTTTGTGTTTTGGGAGGGAAAGGAATCTGATGGGAGACAGAGGGAAGTCACCTGTTTGTGGCTGGATTAAGCACAAGCTCCAGGGGTTTGGAAACACGTTTGCAGAAGTTCTCAGCACCCTGCATTCCGCCAGCCTCTCTTCAGGCTTAAGAGTCATAAAAAGTATTCTAAAATCCTCACTCTGATCACATGAACTTAATCCCTCCTCATTTTATTTTTTCAAAATTAAAAAAAGTCACTTGGCAATGATGTGTGCCTGACTTGGTACTACTGGGTTGTGTCTTTCCTGGGAGGAATGTTAAGCAAGGGGCTTCTTCCCTCCTGCCTAAAGCAAGAAATTGACCTGGGCTGAAGTAAAGCATCTCTGTGCTTTTTAAATGTTTTCTGTGTGTAATAGGATATTTGAAATAGAGCTTGGTGCTCTGGGCTGGTTATTCTATAGTGATTACTCCTATAGGGTAAGGTAAAGGCCAAAATCTTTTGGTCCTAACTCACCTGAATAAGCCACCTCCACTCTGGAACGAGTAATAGAAACAGAAAAACATAAATTTATGGTCAGCTAAGGTAAAAATAATCAAAACTATTAGTAGATAAAGGCAGTGGCTGCCATCACCACCACCACAAGGAAGCAGAGTAGTATTAAATTAATATTTCTTTTCCATGTTTGTCTGGGGCAGAAAAAATCAGATAGTGTGTTAGTTTCAGGTGCTGATAAAAGAGCATTTTGGGCTCCATTAATAACTAGGGATTACATTAAATAGCAACCACATAAATGAAATATTTTATGATCAGCCAGTCCCGGCAATTCACAGCCAGAACACAGGCACAGTTTCAGAACTCTCTGAACCAGGAACATATTGTGTGGGTCATTAATGCTGTCTTTTCATTTTGGGACACTGGGAGGGTTTTAGAGCACTAAGAAAGCTGATATTGGCTCATTATTTAAAAGCTTTGGGCAAATGATTTAGTGATGCTCAGACTTTCAGCCCTTCACTGTTAAAGGCAAGAAACGTATGGGTGCATGTCTTAATTAATGATTAATTTCCTTCTTAAAGGAAGGCAATGAAACTGATGCCAACAAGTGTGTGTAGACAGAAAATAGACCTTGTCAAATTAATTTGCTGTTCTCCAGCAAGAGGGAGCAACTCTTGATGTAACTGATTTCTGAAAGTGTTTAATTAGCTCTATCTTGGAGGTGAGTCTTACAAACTGGTATAAAATCACCATGGTGCAAATTAAGTGGATCCAACTGGTTAAACCAGGATCTCAGAATTTCACTGTGAAAAATTAATCCTTGAGTCTCTTCTTAGGGAAATATGGTGGAAATTGGTTCATTATTCTGTTTCTGTCATCAATTTAGAGGGGAAATAAAGGATCGTTGTCTACCAGTTGTGAAGGAGTCCTAAATTGAGGGTATGGAGTGTTAAATAGAGAAGAGAACAGCTCACTGACACAGATCTATCTCTGCCTTGGAACAGGAGGCAAATGGGCAGGGTGTCTTTTGATATGGAAAAACAAAAGGACCCATTTAGGAAAAAAAGATGATATTGAAGAGGTGATGGAGCCTGTATCAAAAATTAATACTTTTTTAAAAGGTTATTGTGGTTCTTGAGAACAATCAGCTGTTCCTTGTTGTGCTTTTGGGGTGAATGAAGCACACAAATAAGAAATTATAATAACTCCATATTGATGGTGTATGAAATTGTCATGGCACCTTTAAAATCATGAGTAGCAGGATAAAATAACAGGGATGAAGTTGTTTATTAGCCACTTAAATACATAACAAATACCCTACAGGATTTAAACTAAAACTGGGCCCATGTTTGTGAGCAGATACCACCACACAATGTGGAGCTGTGCCTTGAAGCTTCTCAAGGATCTCTCTTTAATTACTTACAGGAAGGGAATGTTATGGGTGAGTTGTTTGTAGTCTATAAATATCTGTGCAAGAGCTGAAGCTTGAGGATAAAGGACAAAGTCAGAGCAGGAATCAGGGGCCAGAACTGAAGCAGGACAGAGACAAGGGGCTCAGTTCAGCTGGTCACACAGAGATGGCTGACCACAGTGACAATATAAGGGCTACTGGAAAGAAACATTTTGAAGTCTGTTCACTCATCTTGGCTATCTGGTGTCTCCAACTTGGTCAGTGTCTGATGAGGGGAAGTGGTCCAGCAAAAGGACTGCTGCTCATGGAAGCTTTGGCCAGCAGAAATGGGAGTCTGAGATCAGTTTGGGTAAAACCTCACTGCTAATGAACCAGTTGAAGATGTTCCAGCATAATCCTGTGTGCCTTTGAAAATCAGGTGGACAGACAAGGGGGGGACACCGCACGGAAAAGCCTTGGTTTAAGGCAGTGATGCAAAACACAAGAGAGTTATCAGCAGGAATCATGCTCATAAAAACAACAACCCTGATAAACTCAAGATTTGTCACCTGACAGAAATCAGCCTTTCTGTTCAGGGCTGTGGACCAGGTTCCCTGATGCTCACAGCTCTGTTGGGCTCAATGGGCTCCCATTGATTTCTTTGAAGAATTTCAGGTGATTTTGCTACCAGTCAAGGTGTGCCCAAGCCTGACCTTGGGAGTGAACCACCCATGTGCCCAGGGACTGACATTTGTGACTGACTGGCACATGTCAAAAACTGGCAAAGGCAGTACTAACCAGATATGGCAAGGGTCTGCAGGCTCTTGTGAGGCTCTACAGACTCTATGCAAGCAAAAAAAAGTGCAAGTGCAAAAACTAAACAGTCAACAGAGCTGAAAAGCTCTGATTGGCATTTAGGAATACCAAAATTAGCAAGGAGAGGAAGAGCAAGACCTGGGTTTCCCCTGGGGTGTTCTGCATTAATGTTGAAGAGATCTCCCTGCTTTGAGAAAAGGATAGGCTGAAGAGATGGGGGAAATATTACCAGAGTTTTTAAAGATGACCCATCAAGAGATTTAGAGATTCTCAGTGTTTGGGAGGTTATAATGCTTCAGAAACAGGCTGACAAGAAGATCTTGCTAGCAAAGGTGCAAAGAAGACTGAGAGAACTGGAATTGTTTGGCCTGGAGAAAAGAAGGCTCTGAGGTGACCTTATTGCAGCCCTTCAGTACCTGAGGGGAGCCCACAAGAAAGCTGGAGAGGGACTTCTTACGAGGGCATGTCGTGACAGGACAAAGGGGAATGGCTTTATACTGACAGAAGGCAGGTTTGGATTGGATATTAGGAAGAAATCCTTTGTGAGGGTGGTGAGGCTCTGGCACAGGTTGACTGGAGAACCTGCCTCATCCCTGGAAGTGTCCAAATCCAGGTTAGATGGGACTGAGAACAAGCAGGTCTAGTAGAAAATGTCCTTGCCCATGCTAGGGGTGTTGAAACTGGATGATCTTTAGGGTTTCTTCCAACCCAAACCATTCTATAATTCTATTAAAGGTCAGGAGACTGAAGAATTCTGAGGGGCTGAGAATGGATTGATGTGCCTGTGGCATGGGTCACTGGCCCAACCAGGCACCTCTGTGTTATCAGGAAAGAAAAAATCCCTTAAACAAGGAAAAGGGTTCCTAATAGGTGAGTTCCCATAAGGGAGCTTCCAAACATTGTGTGTTTGCTGATACCCAAGGAAATTCCTCACTGTGCTCCTTGCTGGAGGAGTCAGAAGGTAGAATCATTTCCACAAAGCAAGAGGGACAGTACAGCAAAACCAGTGCAAGAGGCTGATCCCTGGCAAGTTCAGAGATATCAAGGAGCACTTCATCTCTTGAGTTGCTCAATTTCCAAGAGTCATTTGACCCAGTGTGTTGCAACTGGTGTGTGGAGTGTCCCAGGGCTATATGATATGTGTAAGAAGCTGCTGAAGAACATTATGAAGAGGTGAGGTCAGCAGTGCTGGTCAAGAACAAGCTGAACAACTGGTTCAACTCAATGACTGGTAGCAGACAGGGTGACTTGATAATTCAGAGTAACTTCTGGAGCTGCCTGTAGGAAGCAAAGGATGGAGTTACAGTCCCCAGAGACTTTGGGCAAAGACAGAAGATTAAAAACCTGAAGATGATCACATCTGCAGTGGTGGTGCTGGTTCATCAGGCCACACAGGTTGCTGTGTCCTGTGATGAATGATGCAGATCAAACACTGACATGAACCTGGCAAAGACCAGGAGGAAAGGGAGAAAGGATGAGAACTACACGGACAGGCAGCAGCCGGGTGGACAAGATGGACAGCCCTGCTTGTCTGAGATGTTTTACCACACAGGTCAGCAGGAGATCCCTCACAGAGATCTGAAGAAGGATGTAGCTGGCACATGTGGGCATAGATCAGCTGAAACAGCCATGAAAAGACACAGAAAAATTATGGAAGGAAAAATCAGGCTGCCCTGAGTTTTGCACACCTTTGTGTGCAAAGAAATGAATGGTCGGGAAGGGGAAAAAGAAAAGACAGCTGGTGTTTGCAATGAAGTATCACCGATTTTGGGAGTGTGCCAGGAATGGGACAGTCAGCAGGAGGATGTGCAAAAAGTCATCTCTGTAAGGAAACACTGACTGCTGCATGGATGGATAATCTCTTTGAACATACCCTGTCCTTTATTCTGGTAAAGGGAAGAGGATTAAGATTCAGATGTTAACAGAAATTAGTTTATTGCTTTTCATTTGGATTTTTGGTTGTTAGTTTACAATTTTCTTGACAGATATGTGGACCCTTATGTCCTGCATTTGCACCTACTTCTTAATATTCCCCCACAGACGCTTTGGGTCCACAGTCTGTGGATAGAAGGGGTGGAGGACATAGAAAAACGAACCTATACTTTGTGAGCTCAGAGAAGCACTTGAGAATGACTTGTAACTGCCCTTTATGGTCATTAGTCTGTGGGACAAAAAATAAAGGGCAAACATCTCTGAAAATGGAGATGGCAAAGGCAAGGGAACTGGGAGGGAAAAGGGACAAAGAGCAGATTTTTGCATGCAGCAGTTCCAGTTCATCTGCGAGCAGTGAAGCCACTTTGAGTTTCTAAATGTGGGACCTGTGTCACCAGGTCACTTTAATGGGGCAGGCACACAGAGCCCTGACAGACAGCAACCAACACCAAGCGTGTGGAAGAGGCAAAATCAAATTTCCACACTCTCCTCTTGACAAGGAGAATGTAATCTGGCTCCTTACAAGTCAGGAGATTCCTGCAGAGCAGTGAATTCACATCCCATAGTCCCAAAGTTTTGGATGGGATCCCTCAGGGAAAAAAAAAAAAATGTTCAGGATGGAGAGAACCAG
Source organism: Leptocoma aspasia (assembly GCA_013399835.1). Lineage (NCBI taxonomy): Eukaryota > Metazoa > Chordata > Aves > Passeriformes > Nectariniidae > Leptocoma > Leptocoma aspasia. The sequence goes on from VXAX01004369.1 coordinate 476,567, forward strand.
ATGATTTAATCTGGGTTGTAGGAAGGGTGAGTGAGATAGAGGTGATTGAGCAGCATCAAAGGGTGACAATCAATTTGAATTTCCCCAGAAGTGATGTTGATGCCTGTGTTGCTTCTCCCCGTGCTTTTTCTTTAATTAAATACCGAATGTTCCATTAGTAGTTGGAATAACATGCTGTTCTTGGGGAAAAGAAAACCCAAGTAATCCCTTTATCTGCTAAAATAGATGATTTCTAGTAGATTAAACAGTGGCCTTTCAGCTACCAGAGCATAGTTCAGGCCATAATTGAAGTCCTCTCCTTGGCCTCTCCTCGGTCCATCGCAGCCAGCAGCCCGTGGAGCCCCATCGTCAGAGATAACCCCAGTGACTCTTGTCTGCTGTGAGTGTTCCTGCAGATGAGGAGATTAGTCGGAGATAAAGCATATTACCTGAAAATAATAAGTGATTACAGTCCCGGACTGTCTCTCCACATTCATTTCATGCTGGTTAACCCTTGCAAAACTGGCTGCTGGTTGGGTTTAGGTCTTTAAAGAGGAGGGAGGGTGAAGGAAGGTTTTCCAGTGCCTGAGTGGAAAAGGAGAAATTTTGTCCTTTGTTGTCTGTTCCATTGTCTGGGTGGGGGTTTCTGGGAATGGCAGGAGGCCTGGCTGCAGCCCACAGTCCATGGAGGAGTTGGAGCTGTGCCTTTGGGGTTTTTGTGTGATGCCATCACCCCCTCCTCCCCGTGCTGGTCAGCTGGAAGCTGTGAGGACTTAAAACTCCCTTGCAAGTCATCTTCCATTTACCTGATAGCAGCACAGGAGAGCCCTGGATGCCCAGAACAGACTCAGTGGCTGTATTTCCACTGCTGCATTGAGCAGGACCATGCCATGGGCCCAGGCAGTGACCTGCAGTAGTCCATGCTGTCCAGTTATTAGCAGGGACCAGGCATGGTTTGGGATTCACAGTGCTCTCCCTTCCCCAGGAATGGCTCAGAGCCTATAAATTTCTCCAGTGGGCAGTTTCCATGGGACCAGTCTGTTACTGGGAGTGCTGGCTGGGCTGTGTGGATGTGAGCTCAGAACACAGAACAGTCCCTGGTATTTTTTCCAGCATGGATGTAGCTACTCTGACTTGGCAACACAAAGTCATATATAGCTTCTCTATTCATTCAACAACAAGAGATCCAGAGAAATACAAAAACCTTGCAAGGTTTTTATAGCAAATTTTCAACCTGTCTAGAAGGAAAAAAAATATAATACAGTGGTTTTCTAGAAATTCAGGTTGGTTGCCTAGGGAGGATAGAAATAAAAATGTAAAAGAGAAAAGTTGAAAAAATGCCTTGAAATCTGCTTATGGGACTCTTGTTGATACCAATGCTGGGAGTGAGCTCCTGTGCTACAGAGAGTGTCCTGGTGGGAAGATAATTTCCTTGGGCTCCCTGCAAATATTACAGATGAAGTCCTGGCCCTGTTTGACTCACTGGGAGTTTTGTGAGCGACTTCATTAGCACCACAGCCATTTCTTTCATAAAAGGCTCCTTCCCAGCTCCTGTGCCATTACAGCATCCCCTGTCTGTCATCAGGCTGGTCTCCCTGAGTGAGGGGAGAGCAGGTTCATCCTTCTTCCTCTAAATGCTTCATCAGCCGCTCCCTTGAAAACTGTAAATAAAGGCCGCTGGGGATAGCTTTTCTGCTTGACCCCTCACCTGAAATGAAAATAAAGGTGACTGAATTTCATCCTGACGTGGAGCTCCTTCCCAGGCTGGCTCTTTCCCGTGGCTGTTGACAGTTACCTGCCAAGCCCCATGGTTACCTTTGATTTTGCCGTAATGACATCTCCGTGCTTAGGGTGGTTCTGGGGCTGTAATCCCCTCTGCAGCCTTAACCAATTTATGGGGTAACCTGAGACCAGGCTCTCTCTTCCCCGTGATTTTTCCACTTGTTAATACTCACTGAAGGCATCAACAAACTAAATGCTGAGGGTTTCTTTTGTTGCATGCCCAGGGTTGGCGAATGTCTGCATTCACACCTGATATGAATCTTGGCCTTCAGAAAGATGCTGCATGTTCTTGCCACATGAAAATGGCACAGTGTTTTATTTCCCCAAAATGTGCTGCTAAAACAAATGCTTTGTTAGCAAAACCCAGGCAGTGCTCCAAGGAGCTGTTAAGAGCAGAAGTGAGGATTCAGCAAAGTGGGATTTCTCCACAGTTTTGCCACAGATTTTCTGTGTGATCTGTAGCTTGCTTTGTCTCAAATTGCTTCGTCTTTAAAATCCTTCCAGTCAAAGTCTTGATGTGTCTCACATGTTTAGACTGTAAGCTTTTCAGGGACAGGGCTTTTTTATTTGCACAGCAGCTTTTATAATAAATCCCTGATCTCTAGGGAACCTACCTGTGTATGTATAATACAGTTTTAAAAGAGAAGGCTCAGCTTCATTGCAGTGAAAGATCCTTATGTTAGGGGAGGACACAAGTCCTGCTCCCTACTCCCTGCACCCTGCTCCCTAACCTGTATCATGTGGCTTTTCTAAAGGGAATTTTAGGGCAGATGATTTACACGGAAGTAGAAGGAGGATCCCTGGGGAAAGCAAACACTTGAGACTTCAAGGTGGGATGACTTTGGTGGCACACTTCTCCACTGGCCATCTGATCCAGAGGGTGCCCACTTCCTAAGCACAGATCAAAGACAAAAGGTGACTTCTGAAATGACATGCAGCCACCTCTTGCATTGCTTAAATTCTCTCCTCCTGCTTCTGTTTGATCTCACTTTACTTCTCCTGTCACTGGAAGCAGGTGGTTTCTTTATTCTCCCCGACAAGTTTAGATCAGCTGAACAGCTCTAATGGCTGCAGTGAGAATCTCCCAGTGGCATAGCCAGCCTAAACCTTGGAACAAGCAATGGAAAAGCTCTTCTTCACTGCAGTCAGGTGTGGATGGGGTCTGGATGAACAGATTCTGAGCGGTCATTGTCCTGCCAGACTTGCCTTTAAGAAGCAGATGTGGTTGTAATGCGAGATGACACTCAAGGAAAGCCCAGGAGCTCCTCCAGGCCTGTGGGCATACAGCTGCAGGGTGTTCGTGCTGTGCTAAAGATGCATATTTCCTCTTTATGACTTGTTAGCAAAGGCTCCTGCTTGTTACTCTGGGCTCTTATCTACATAGGTTGGCTCTGCTGGCTGCTGGTGAAAATGTCCAGCACAGACCAGGAGATCTGTGATGAATGTGATCACAAGTGACAGGCATAAGTCAAGCCAAAGTCATATTGTAACCAGAGTTACATCAGATCAAGAAACTCCCCAGACTTGGGTCACTTGTGTGCACTGCTCTGAATTTTGTCTGTTTTTCCTATTTCTCTGTAGTGCTGCTCTGCTTTACTCGTGTGAGCCTGTCTCTAATTTTAGCCTGCTTCTTCCAAGGAGAAAGAGAAGCAGAATTTACCTAAGAGGCAAGCTCTTAACAAAGCCTCGGATACCTGATACACATAATGGTCCCAGAGGCATGTTTACTTTGGACTGAGTGAGTGAGTGAAAACCATTCTGGAAGGACTTTTTCACCTCCAGCAACTTAACCTAACGAGGAGAAAAGTGATGTGGTTAAAGGGCTGTTTAAACAGCGGCATTAGGGAGCAGATTTAGGCTCTCTGACAATACCTATATGTATTTGCCTTACACAGGTGCATAAATATGCCACGATTTATATCACAGGACACATCACATAGGCAGTGATGAGATTTCAGCTGTCCTCTGCTGACGGATGATTTTTGGGGGATTATCAGGGACAAACAACTGATTGTTTTAGCAGGTTACAGCAGAATTGCCCAAAGATTTGGAACACCAAGACTGAGTTCACCAGCTGCCCTTGTCTTCTGCACAGAGGAGTGTCTGTGCAACAAGGAGTTTGGCTTTGAGGGCTCAGTCCTGTGAGTGCTTTAGGTGGCTGGAGGAGAGCAACAGGGGCCTCAGATTTAGGCTGAAAAATGCTGCTTGTTTCTGCTCACAAGAAGTCATGAATGCCCCACCAATTTATCAGAGGAAGCAGGAGAGAAGGATGAAATAAATAACTCCATGGGAAATGTGCCCATGCTGGACTGCTGCACTCCACAAAAGTTCATGTTTTTACACCCAAATGGGTGGCTGACCTCCTGCTGACAGAATGGGCTGTCAACACTCGTCCCTTGAAGAAGAGTCCCCTCTTTGCACTTTGTCTCCTGGTGGTGATAACCTGAATGGAGATTCCCAGATTAAACCCTCCCTCTTCCACATGCTGGGGGTCCTGCTTACCCATCACTTCCCTCTTTCAACATCCTCATGGGGGCAATGAATCTTATTCCTGGCCCAAGGAGCACTTGTCAGGGGCTGGGTTGACAGGGAGGTATGTCCTTCTTGGCCATGTTTTTTGTGCATGGAATTGTTAATAGCTGAGATGGTTCCCCCAGATCCTGCCAGGGCCCAGTGCAGCACCTTGCACAAGGGCAGGACAGACCTAGAGAGAACTCTTGTGTTTCACAGGTGGAAAAAGACAGCAAAAATGGTAAGTTAGGGCCAAACTGAAGTGAAATTTACCCCTGCATCATGTTCTATATGCAACTGCAGTCTTACTGAGACTCTGAGATCGATTTTCCAGGGGTACATAGGTACCTCTGAACACAGGGGGAGCGACCAGCAGGATGCCAGGAAGGATCTGCACAGGCCAGGTACACAAATCTCATTGTTTTACATTATAGTTGAGGTCCTTGACTCTAACTTAAACTCTTCCTATGTTTTCCAGCAGATTTTAAGGGATCTGAGCTCAGCTATCACACATTTGGGCCCATTGGCAAATTCTCCCAAGGTGCTACTCAAACACACAAATGTTTGCCTTTGGCTTTCTGGTCCTGGCTGTACTTTGCTTTTGTGCCTGCATGTAGCACAATGTGGAGTGGCCAAAAGCACCAGCACCCTCTGAATACCTTCCTGGGTGTTTGCAGTTGTCATTGCCTTGAGAAACAGGGGCACTGACATTCAGGTGAATGGTTTAAGCTCCTGACTCTGGGAATGTGAGCCATCGTCTCACTGGAGTATTGTGAAAATAAACCAATAATTTAAGAGTAATTTCTTCCTGCAGGTGTTTGTTTGGTCTTCAGCACTATCTTCTGTCTCAGGGATGTGCAGACAGCGACACAGAGAGCAGCCATGCAGGGGACAGCTTTTTCCATACCTGCATTAGCAAAGAGGAGGCAAATAAGTTCTCTTGGAGGCAGAGGAGAGCGAGAGCTGCAAGTTTGGTTCCTATCCACTTCTAATTGGGATTGTGCTGGCAACTATCGGCCCCATCTTTTGATACTTGGGAGGGAGAAGTGGGAAACTGAACAGCAATAGTGGGCTGCTCCTGCATAAACTGTTCTGGCAAAATGCCTTTTAATTTCATGTGAGCTGTGCCTGCGAGAAGACGGAAGGATCAAGCTATCATCAAGAAAGATTAGGATTTGGAGCCAGGTTTTGGAAATTGTCTCCTATCTCAGTAATGAATCAGACACCTTAGGTTAAATTCGGATCCTACTGAATAAGCATTTTCTTTTTTTGTGTTTACCAGGGCCAGGATTTCACCCCTAACTTCAAATATTTCCAAACACTGCTGTGCCTGGGCTTGGAGCTGGTTACCAATGTTACATCCTAAAATTGCATCTCATTTATATTATCCTTGTAGGACCTGATTTTGCTCCCCATTGTCAGGGTTTCAGTGCTGAGTTCAAGATGATGGGACTGTCCTTTTTTCACTCTGCTGTGTTACAGAATAATGAGATTTTAAAAGTTATTCTTCTTAATTTTTATTATTCCTGGTAATTCTAGACTGCAGGCTTGGTTTCATTTACATCAGAAATAGGATCCATTTTCCCTGCCCTGGAAGGAAGACACTCTCAAGGGCTGACTGATATTTGTGTGTTTGACTTTAAGGCAGAAGTTTGTTCCTAATTAATTGAATAAGTGCTTTAATCCCTGGCCTGAGGGCTTCCCATAGAGCATTAGCTGTATTAAGAAGGAAATGGAGTGTAATCCCTTTAATATAAGCACAGGAGAACACAAGAGTTTCACATTTCTGGAAATAGTTTCTTTCCTTGTTGTGTTATTTATTCTAATATTAATTTGCATAAAATGCAGTGAGGGCAAAGGGCTTCTCCTCTTTCCTGACACCAGTGCAGAGCTGTCAGCAGCACATAACCCTTGCCAGAGCATCCTTGGGCTCCAGCTGCACGCTGGTATGTACCAGTGTGCAGGGAGAAATAACTCGTGGAATTCAGCACATCCTTCGGTGCCTGTGAACACAGCTCTGTGACTGGCTCTCCTCCTGGAGCTGAGATCTCATCTTCCTGCCTCATCACCAGCATTCACTACTATTTGCATCACTGTAGTGGCAGAGAATCTCGTTTATGAGCCAATGGCTGCACTAGGCTCATGCGCAGCTACAGAAATTGGACCCTTGGATGAGATTCAGCCCACAAAACCCGGGTTTCTGGATTTATTTCAGCCCCAGCTATGTACCTGCACTGGTCACATGAATTGTCCTAAATGAGCCAGGAAGTCAGGAAGGATCAGCTCAGAGGGAGATGTCCCCCTTGTGTACACCCAAAATTAGGCAAGATTAGTCATTTGGTGAAATGCTTCCAAACCTGGTCAAGGCTTGGTGTTTTTTAAAGACTAAATACTGCTCTGTGTGTCCACTGGGGTGTTCCTCTCTATTCATGGGACAGAAGACTCCATTTGAGCATCCCCTGCTGCCTCATCAGAGGAAGAGAATGCCAGCATCTGAAGGTGACAGTTCAAGTGTCCTCAGCCACCCTCTGAGTCCAAGTGGAGATCCCTGCCTGCCCTAATTCTGCAGCATTCCCCATCCTTCCATGCCGGGAGGTAAGGATGCTGTTTCCTTCTGCTTAGCACACTCACAAAGTAAAGTCCCTTTCTCCTCAGTTTCCCCACTTTTTGCTCACCTCTTTAGCAGGATTTGGGGGGGAGGCTTCAAGAGCTCACAAAGGGCAGGCTTCGTCCCTCTCCTGGCCACATGTCCCCAGCATGGCTGGCTGCAGCTGAAAAGTGGCTAACAGCTTCCCAGCGTGATTGTTGGATGCCTCCAAGAAACAACACCAACCCCCTCAGGCTCCCCTTCCTCCACCAAGGCCTCCAGAGTTCTGAAGTCCAGTGGTGTCACAATGGAGTTTTCCCTTGACCCTGGAAACACAGTGACCACACAGACATTGTTGGATCCCATCACTGATGTTCCCTGTTGCAGGAGGGGTCACACCTGTTCAGCCTCTGGGTGACTTTGGGGTCGCTGGTGCTGGGATGCCTCCATCTCATCCCTTCTGTGTTCCACCAGACTGCATCCCCTGAGGTGCCCATCTCCTTATGGCCTGGTTGGGTACAATTTACTTTGCTGAAGTTGGCTGAAATCAGTCATACTCTGCCAATTTGGGTATTTCAGCCCCATCTGAATCCCCTTCCTCCTGCCAGTAGCCAGCTTCAGGTCTCCAGTTCCCTTATCCCTTGAGGTGGGATGGAGGAGAAACCTGGTCTGCTGGTTTTTAATTGAGTGATTTCTCTAGTCCAGGTTCCTGGTTCACCATGGAGATAATAAAGGATGCAAAGCCATGGAAGGTGAAGTACACACAGGACTGTCATCCTTACTGGTGTTTCAGTAACGGGTTTGGCTGGGTCTCCTGGTCTGGGAAGATAATAGGAACTGGTGACAATGGAATTCTGCATCCTGGCCAAAGGCAAACACTGGTCTGGGAAGCCCAGAGGAGGAAAGGAGTGAAATGTCAGAAAAAAAGGACTGAGAATATAAAATATATCCTTGCCCAAGGTGGGTGACTATTGGCAAGGCACACCCTTAGGCCCTCCCTAAGGTGCTGTGTGCTGCTGCAGTGTCCCCAGTCACGGGGACATGGCAGTGCCGGGCCAGCCAAGCCACCCCTGTGTGGAGGACGTGTTTGTGTGACAATGGAGATCACAGTAACACCTGCAACCAGAGCTCACCTGCCCCAGCCCTGCCATGCATTGATGAGTTATCACGTTTAATGCTTCAGCATAGAAACATCTCTGGAGCCAGCCTGCAGGCTCATTTCATCAGCTTTCCTGGCTCCAGCCGTGCTCATGATGCATGCTGAGGGACAAAACACAGACAATGCTCTCTCCCTAAAATCCTCTCCCTGTCTCCAGAAATTTGCACTGCAAGGATTTCTGGTGTTAGGGCAGGCGTCTCTGGCTTTATACCCCCTGGCAGAGTTTTCCTCCATAGTTTCTCCAATGGCTTTGCAGAATGAGTATTGACATTAGCCAGCTCTTTAAATATGTGCTAAGCACATAGCAGATGTTACTGAAATGGGCGATGGAAGCATGTGCTGATTTAACCTGAGTGATGCTGGACCTCAGCCGCTGATCAAAGTATTTCGGCAGCTCTGTGTTAGTGCTCTGCCTGGGGCCATTTGGGCACTCAGAGGAGCTTTGAGGAAGGCAGGAGGAAGGTGTTTGTTGCAAGGGAAATCCTGGGACAAGAAGAGCCCCAGAAACCATTGCCAAAAGAGTGTAGGACCTTCCCAGCCGCCCTGCTTGGGGGCTGAGCAAGGAACCGCCCTGTTGGGCTGGCCCCAGGTGGCCCAGAAGAGCGGCTCATCCTCCCCCGAGCAATGAGGGAGCATTTTGGGTTTACATCACCACGTTTGAAGGCTTCCCCCGAGGCTTAGTGGTTCCTTGTGTTTGCCTTCTCTCCCTTCCAGCTGCCGGCCGCACTGGACAAGTACAAGAGCATATACCGAAAGGACTTCTGCTGGCACGACGATTATCGCTCACCCACCCAGGCACACGTACCGGTACCGTGCTCTTCTCCCGCCTGGGATGCCCAGCCCAAGCTGCCAGCTGCCCCCTCAGCTCAGCTGGGGACGGGGATGGTGCCCAAGGGGCAGCAGGAGTGGCTGCTGTCCGCGCTGGTGCTGTCCCCAGCTGTGACCCACCCGCAGGTCCCATCGCGCCCAAATGCCCTCGGCTTGCGCCCCCACCCCTCCTGCGGGAAATCCCCCTTGCACCCTCCGGTAAAGCTGCTGGTGGGGAGTGATGCTAATTACGCTCATTAAGTCAGGGCGCTAACGAGCGCTTGCCGAACCGGTGCCTGAGCCTTGGACTCCGCTTGCTCGCCGTGGGGCTGGTGGGGAGCGTCAGGATCAGCCCCATCCCGGGAGCGCCTTGCGGAGGGGATCGCGTTCGGGATGGAGGTGGCTCCTTGCCCTGACACGGGCTTGAGAAGACTTCTGCGGGGAAGCTGTTTTTCTTTTTTTTTTTCCCTAATCTCCTTGCAGTGCGAGCGACCCCCTGAGCTATTTAATCTGATTTGCCTCGCTCCGCCTGCCCTGGTTTAATTGCTTGTGGCAGCGCGGTGGGGACAGCTGCGGTTTGCACTGGGCCACTGCGGAGAGGTGGCGGGGGGCATGTTCGGCTCTGGAGTTCTCTGGGCTCACACGCTCACGAGAGAGGGGAAAAAAAGTTGAGGCTGGGGAGGAAAAGATGGGGACAACAACAGAGAAATCATTGTGTGCCCGCCGGGGCAGAGGGGCTGTCTGCGGACACCGCTGCCATCCCCGCCCGGGCAGCAGCCTGGGAGCCCTCTCCTCTCCTCTCCTCTCGTCCCCTGTCCCCTCCTCCTGCCCCGGGGAGCGCTCCCGCTGCCAGCAGCCTTCATTAGCGCTGCTGCTCGGGGCTCCCGCTGTTCCCCGGGCTGGCCAGGGCTTCCCGGGCAGCCCCAGCCTTAGGTGGCTGCTCGGCTTCCAGGAGCCCGGCTGGCAGGGCAGGGTTTAACCCCTGCCTGCTGGAGCACAGTTCCCAAGCCGTACATCTCTTTTTCTTTTCTCTTTTTCCTTTATTTATTTCATTTACGTTTTATTTTTGGAAGGCTGCACGCTTCCAGTGGAGGCGCTGGTGTACCTTGGGAGATAGGAAAGAAGGAAGCTGTGTCTGATTCTCTTGGGTTGCAGCTCCCTTTGGCTCCTTATTAATTTCCAAGACCTGCCAAAGCAAGCTGTCCCACTGGGTAGTGTGATGATGAGGTACTCAGGAGGCCCAGGTTTCCCTCTTGGCCCTGATAGGATTTGTTCTTTTTTAAGAGGGTAAAACAACTGTGATGTTTTTATCCGTGAAATGCTGGGCACTAACCTACTCCCAAGGGGAAGGGGAACTCCTTGGCTTAAGGAAGAAAGCACTGGCTGGTGAGCCATCCCCACCAGGGTCTCCTGGAGGCTCTTGTCCCTCTGAGATACCTCAGGAGAAGCTCTGGCCATCCTCAGTGGGGGAAGCCCCCAGACACAGGTGGTTCCTGTAGCTCTGCAGCCTCCACCCGCCCTACTGTCAGCCTGGCAAAGGAAAAAACATTACGGGATTGCCCTGGGAACCCTGGAGTTTGAGGGACAAACAGAAACCCACAGAGATCCAAAACAACACTAGACAAGCAGGCAAACCCTGTGAGGATGGTCCTTGCCGGCCCAGCAGCCTGGAGGAGCTCACAGCAGGAGAATCCCTTTCTGAGCTCCTAAAAAGCATCTGGAGCTGCAGTGTGGAGCTGGGGAGGCTGGGGGCAGCAGCCACACCAGAATCCTCTTTAGCCTTTCCCTCTCCCACTGCTTTTTCCAGGGGGACATGAAACCTCCCTCCCTCCCTCCTTCCCTCCCAGTGCCCACCCAGGGCCCAGCAGAGTCCCAAGCTGTAAGATGGGCAGACAGAGGAAGCTGTGGTGGTTCCTGTTCTTCAATGAGAGCCACAGAGCTGCTCTGTGGCCCCTGTATCCGCAGGGATGCTGACCCCACCCAAGCCCAGGCTTTGCTGTGGGCGGATGTTTGACGATGCTTTAGCAGATGCTGCCTCTCCGTTCACACGGGACTTTTTTTTTCTGCAGAAACCTGTATACCCTCCTGTCACAGACCTACCCAAGTGCTACCTGCCGGAGTGCCTGCCCTCTGACCTGACACCCAGACGGGCGGGGAAACTGGAGATTCTCGCTGAGCCCATGCACGACCTGTGCTGCTGCTCGCCCCTTCCAGCTCCTGTTCTGACAGAAGGAACTGAGGGTAACCCCTGATGCTGGGACAGCTGACTGGCCATGTCCAGCTGCCCGAGGGACTGTCTGCCTGGGCCTTTGCCAGTCCCCCAGCCCCTGCTCTGTGCTGGCTGGACACACATGGATGGCAGCATGCTGATGATGCCTGGGTGCCAGGCTGAGCCTGGCGAGGGTTCACACACGGGCACAGTGCCCTGTCACCATGAATATGCAGCTTCCAGGCCAGCTCAAAGCACGGTGTAGGGAGCTGGGGTTTTGGAAACATCTTGGTGCATGAAGAGCCACTTCTAGCAAGGGTCTTTAGGGGTTTTATCTTCACAGTTCTGCTGGGATAGAGGGAGATGCAGTCAACCCCACACTGCAGAAGTGCAGGGAGGGAAAGGGACTCTGGTTGGGTGTGAGGGGTTTGGGTGGCTCAAACACCTTCTGCTAAGGGTACCTGCCTGACAGCAAATGCAGCAAAGGGGATGGTAGCCAGCCCTCAGCCACACCATTTAACAGCTTGCTTGCATGGATTAAAATACCCGTGGAAGTCAGGAAAACAAAAGGAGTGGTCACCAAACGTCATTCTGACATGCTCAGCCATCCCAAAGCAGTGGAGATTTTTCTCTGAGTTCCTGTTTGAGAGGGAAGAGGGTGTCATGGCTCAGCAGTGATGTCCTCTCTGTTCCCTGAGCTGATCTCTCCCAGTGTGGGATGCCTGTGTCTGGATCCTTTCATGATCAGAGGGGAGCAAAGACACAGCCATCTCCTGTAGCCTAATGCCACCCTGCAATGAGGTGAAGTAAGCCCTGGTGGATTTTCTCTCTCCACTCAATAGGAGGAGAGTTTGGACAAGCAGCTCAGACAGATGTGTCTCCATATAGACTCCTTACATCTGAGGGCTGCAAAGATCTCCTTGCCAAGCCCATCTGAAGCTGCCTTATGCTAATGACAGAACTCCTGTGGGCTTTTCCCTTCCTGCTCTGCCCCTGTGTATCCCAGCAGTGCAGTTTTTTCTCCCTCTCACACACAGAGCTGCTGCTGAAGGTCTCCTTTTAGCACTCTAGGGCAATATGGGCTCCTTCCACTTGCTTTGCACCAAAATAAATCCTTCCCCTACTTGTGTCATGAACCACCAAAATTGGTGCACCTCAGCAAAGCTCTGCTGAAGTGATTGAGTCTGCCCTGATTTTTGCCAGCTGAGACTCCAACCTACCCTATCCAAAGGGAAGGATTTGGGTGAGAAATTGATGGTGATTCCTGACTAATTCACCTTCTTCTCCTCCCATGTCTCAGGGGTGTTGGAGCCGAGGGAACTGCCCTCTGCAGACTTGGTCACCTACGAGCAATTTGCCCAGGATTTGTACAAGGAAGGGCTGTTCAATGCTGATAAATACAAAACCAAGAACCGGAGTTCATCTATTTTAATGCAAGGTCAGTGGCTGCAAGCTGTAGCAGCTGCCCCATGAGAATGACTGGTGGTCTTCAGCCTGGTTTTATGTTTTTTAATACAATTCCAGAAGAGACTGAGGAGGGTGAAGGGGAAGTGAGTGACACAGGAAGGGTTCACAGATCCCCTGTAACCATCTGCCCATCAGTGGGGAGAAGCAGGGCAGAGAAAAACAGTTATTTTCTAGAAGAGGTTGGAGTGTTGTAAATGGTGTTTCTTCCACCCCAATTTCCAGACAGCCCATCCTGTGGACCACAGCCCTGCTCGATGTGGTCTCCCTGAAAATAATGTCATGAGACAGGAACTGCTGCTGGGTTGCATTAACAGCCTGACATGGCCATGCATGTGTGAGACACCTGTAACATCAGCCTCAGTGAAAACAACAAAAATACTCTACTAATTATTCATTATAGGAATGTGTCATTTTTAAAATACCCAGGAAATCTGTATACAATGGGCAGATTTTCTTTGTGTGTCTTCCCTGCATGTTTATCCCCAGTTAGATCTGCTTGATCAGAAGGACACACATCGAGCTGTTCACACACAGATAAGACATCTCTGGAGAGTCAGATGGGAGATGGTACCTCTTCAAACCAGCTCCCACAGGGATTTTTGGGGAAGATATCACAGCAGATGTGATGGTCCTCAATTAGGGGTTAAGTGAGCCATGAATCTCTTCTTTGGTTTAGTCCCTGATGAGTGGCAGGATGGAAAAGAAAATAGGCAGTATGAGAAAATTTATACCAGGTGACAAGTCAGTATCCAGACAGGAAGATCACAAGTTATCATTTCCAGGTCTGCCTTGTGTGGCTTCCCTCACACAGGCTACAGAAAATAAGGGCTGCATAATCTCATCTAAATTACCTTATCTACACCAGGGAAGCAATTCCTCCATTTTCCCTTGGTTAATCCCTTCATCATGGTAACTCCAGCGGGAGTGCTGGAAGCACAAGCAGCCAGTGGAGCTCAGGGGAAGGAGGAACAGTCTGACTGTGCAATGTAGGAGACAGAGATTAAAAAAAATCTTTAAATTATTTGGGCTGTCTTTCACTAGACTACTCTGACCTTGAGTGGAAAAGTATCTACAAGCAAGATTTCGAGCCCCTGAAAGGAATCCATATTGGATACTACACAGAGCAGATGAGGCCTTCTCCACTTTTCCCTGAAGACAGCCGCTTCAATGAGTAAGGGAGACGTGGGATGGGGAGGAGAGAGTGGCTGCTGGGAGTGGGGGACAGGATAGGAGTAGGTCAGGGAGGTTTTGGAGCCGCTTGGAATTGGAAGGTGTTTCTCAAGCGTATTTCTCCTTGTCCATGTTATGCAATCAGCCCGAAGAAATTCCCTCGGGGACAAATCCACTCTCAAAGCCTGATCAGCCTTTTCTTGGAAAGTTTTGCAGCTGGGTTGATAGGAGGGGGGAGACAACTCCTAGGACAGCCTCATCCCTGTGGAAAGAAGGTCCCCATGGGGCTGGGGCAGGAGGCGTGTCTCATCATTTCCATGCCCAGGCTTCCACTGGAAAATGGCTCTCTCAAATCAAACCCGGCAGGAGCTGTTTGCAACGTGACTCATCCGCACACTGTGAACCAAACAGGCATAAACTGCTCCTGAGCTCTCATTTCTCACTGGAAAGGCAATTCCTCCCCGCTGCCTCATGCCCCCCACCCTCCCCTAGCACACATATATTTCAGCTCTGCATTGCAGATTTTAATCTGTGATCCTGCAGTTACAGGTGGGGTGGAGACTGCGCCTGTGTAATGGTTGGTCCGGGTGGGAGATGGATCCCGATGGCAGCCGTGTGTGTCACAGCAATGTCCCCGTTCCTGATGGAGACAGGCTGTCTCCACCAGTCTCCTGTCTCATCTGCCCTGCTCCTGATGGAGACTGACCCCCTCCTGCCCATCCCATCTGAATGTGCTGTTGTTTGCTCTACACAGATTCCTGGCTGGGTGGGCGGACACCGCAGCAGGGGAGGCAGGTCCCTTGTCCTGGTGCACGGAGCACAGGGTGGAGGTGCTCTGCTCACGCCCTTCTCCATGTGCTCTGCAGGGGCCGCTGGGTTTCTGAGTATGCAGACAGCTACAGCATCTTCCTGAAGAGGCTGGACTGGTCATCTCCCATCTCTGCACAGTGGCTGCCCTTCGGGAAGGATGCGCGATGGATACCACGGTGGAAACTGACCTCTTAATGAGTGGTGTTAAGGTGGCTGTGGATCACCTGTTTTGGCCCTGAGAGCTGGGATTTCAGGGACTGAGGCAGTGGGAAAAAGTATAAACAGTCATGGGACCTGATACAAACTGCCATGAGACCTGAGAGTTTGGCTGCTGGAATGTTCTTCTGAGTAGCAGCATTTGTCCCAGCTCAGTGCAGGAGAGTTGGGCGAGATGACCTTCAAAGGTCCCTTCCAACCAAAACCATCCTATGATTCTGTGGTTTTCTGGGCTCCTCGAAAGTGATTTTCCAACCAGATCTAAGTAGGAGAACATTTTTCACTGTGAGGGTGGTCAGACACTATCTGGAGACTGGAGAGGTGGGGGAGTGGCATGGCGATGTTCACCGGGTGACAATGCTGGGTCTCATCTAGGCTGGCCCTGTTGGACCAGGACACCTACATTATTCCACATTTTTCTAATTTCTTTTAGGATGTGTTACCTATGTTGTTCTGTGATTACAGCTCTTTGGCCCTCCAAGCTGCTCATAGACCCTGAAAGCCTTGGAAACCTCATCTCTACCAAACCCACCACCGTTCTGTCAGACGTGAAATATTTTGCAAAGACCTCTTTAAGTGCAAATTATGATTAAAATCTCCCAAGAACCTCTGCTTTTATCACTGTCAGAAAAAAACTTTTTTTTTTTTTGAGGGAACAATGGAGGTTACAGAGCTAAAATCACTCAGGCAGTTTCAATTTGTGTACTTTAAAGAAAACTCGATGATAAAACTTTGAGCATGAAATAGTGTGTAATAGCTTTAAACAGCATTGTTGGTGTTAATTTACTCTCTAAAACCTTGTGCACTTACAGGGAGGGAAATATCCCTGTTGTCCATTGCAGATGAGTACCGGCCTTGCAGAGCTCCTTCCCCTCCTTTACATTTAATAACTTATTCCAGGTTTTGACCATCAATTTCAGCTAATGCTGGGTAAACGGGAGTTGAGTTTGCCGTGTCCGTTCGGGATTTCCAGGTTTCTGGAAGGCTCGAGGCTGCTCCCAGCCTGAAGGTGGCAATGGAGAGCTGCAGAACCCAGACCTGGAAAGGGCTGACAGCCCTTCTGCTGTGGCTTTAGTGATCTGAATGGGTCTTCTAAATTGATGCCAAAATTATCCCAGAGTAGGTGGTGTGGAGAAACCTTTCCTTGACTCCTAAAAAGTATTCCTTTTAAAGGACATCCTTGAAGGATTGAGGGATAAGCAAGGTAAACAGCTAAAATGTCAAAAAAATGAGAACAAATAACTTATTTTACAGTAGTTTCACCTATCCCCAGACCTGGTGGTGACAGGACCTCTGCAGACACAGCAGCACCCTGGTGCCTGCCCCAAGGAGTTCATCATCTAAGCTCTGAGGGGTTTAGCAAAATGATGTCTGGCAGACAAGCTGATGGTACAGGGAAGCTCCAAGCAGATGATGCAGTGAAGTAGAATGGGCCAGTGATTCTGCAAAGCTGCTCTGGTGAGGGGCATTACTGACCACAGCTCAGGCAGCATTTGGGATTTCCACTGTAGCTAAGTGTAGCAGACTAGTGGCAATTTTGGAGGACAGATGAAGCTACCTTTAAGTTAAAAAATAGGGAAAAATACTTGCTTAGATCAGAGAGGAGACAGTTTGACTTCTTTGAGGAAAATGAGACCATGAGAATTGAGATGTTCTTAAGAGAAAAAGATGTTCTTACACCAATTAAAATTAACCCCGTGGCCTTACTGATAATTTTCTCTTATGAAAAAAGCATCATTTTCCTGTCTCCCCATGCTGGAGTTGGGCTCCTCAAACTGATTTCCACACTGCTCTGCTGTGTTTTGCTGCACTGATGGGGCTGTGTCTAGATGAGTTCTCAGAGCACATATACAAGGTAAAATCACTAGGAAAAAGCATATTGCTAAATTTTAATCACAACCACAGTGGAAAAAAATGCTTGGATGAGAATCTTGGGTCTGTGCTACCCCCTGTCAGGAGCACTAATGAGGATATTCAATCAGGCAGATGGATGCTGGGTTTGCTAAGGGGTCCTTAAGTTTGTGCCAGGGAGAAGGAAGGAAGCTGCTGATGTCGGAGATAAATGTCCTTCCTGGTTTTCCTGGCAGCATCCTTGCTCAGGTACTTCCCAGATTTGGAGACCAGGCTTAGAGATGCAGCTTTTGAAACCTGCTCTCACAGTTCAGTCCCCACCCAGGATCCAACCTGTTGCATTCTCATCTCCTGCCATTTCTCTTCCCAAAATTTTCTTTCAAACCTTTGTTTCTCCAGCCCTCATTGCCCTTTCCAAACACAGGTCTGTGTGTCATGGCAGTGATTGGTGTTAGTGCTTTTTCCCCCATCCCAGCTCCCTGGGAATGGAAATTGTGATGGTCCCAAGGAAGTTCAAGCACACCAAAAGGCTCTCACACTTCCCCAGGAATCACTGCTGTGTGCAGGGGACATTCAGGCTGCATGCAAATATATTCAGGTGGCAGAAGGGAGCAGACACACAATCAGCTTTTCAATTTTCCTTTTCAAATTGCATCCAACAATGCTCTGGTTTTTCAGTGGGTGGATCCTGTTCATGTGAGTGGCACAGGGTTAACACTGAAGAGCACTGGGGTCAAAAAGAGGTGAGAAGCTCTAGATAATACTGGCTTTACCTCAACACCATCCATTTTCAGTCCTTTCTCTGCAGCACCAAGATGACACCAGCCATGAGCTCAACAAGGTTCAAAAAGTGATGCAACCAGGTTTTACAGCAGTATCAAAGTCCAAGAGGAAACCCCTGAAACAACACAGAGAAACAAGCTGGGCATGGGTCAGGAAGTGGCTGGTAGAGATCAGGAGATGTTTTCCAGGATCCTGTTGCCCCATTACTGCTATGGTTGAACCACAGGCATATTTCTTCAGAGTATTTGGTGCTTCCCTGTGCCCAAAGCAGAGGAACATCCCTGGATGGAGGTTGCTCTGGTCTGGTGAGAACTCACTGGAGCCATGAGAAGGACAATCAGAAACATGCTCCCTCTCAGGACACTCAGCTGGTCCCATCACAAGAACCATAACCCAGTGAATATAAAATTTGCAGTTTCCCCCCACAATGTACAACTTCATAAAAAACAGGTTTTAGTAAGGCTGAAGTGATGCTTTTTACCTGAATGTCTTAGTGCCATCTCCTGGGTAGAAGGGGAAATTCTAATTTTGGAAGTGGAACTGAACTCCCTTGGCTGTTCATCCATTAGAATCCTGATTGGCATCAGGATCCCACACCCTGCCTGGTCCTGCTGAGCTGCTAAAGAATTGTCTTCCTTGGGATTCAAAATGGAGATGTCTGTTCAGTGAAAAGGATGCTCTGGGTTCATACCTCATCTTCATCACAAAATTTGAAGTAGCATTTTTCATCTTTGTCTATTTCCCATCATGGAAGCACTGACGGGACTCTAAATTTAATTCATGCATCCTTTATGGAAAAATTAATTCAAAATGATCATGGGTTAATCCATTGATGACTTTCTCTACTTTGAGTCTTTCTAGAACTCTCCACAAATTATCACGTTGTACATCAGAGGTGTAAAACATCTTTACTGAATGGCTAAATGAATTTCACAGTGCTGAAAGACAGGCTAAAATATGTCTGTGGTCATTCTGGCCACCACTACAGAGCATCTGCTTCACCAAGGAATGACTGAACCCTCAAATGTGTTTGTTGCTGCCTGCACCTTGCATGGGAACAGGCAGAAATCCCACAACAGCTTCCTTGGAAGAGCCTGCTTGGGAAGAACTTGGGTGATTTGTGTCGTAACAGGCACAAATTTTCAGAGGTGTTTTTACAAATGTAATTACAGGATTATTTTAGCCCAGCAGAACAAAACATTGGTGCTTGGGGTTTCAGTGGCATGATGTGATGTTTATGGAAGGGAAGGACCTGCAGTAAATGCTTGGACACCTCCACTGCCCTGCAAACAGCACTGCCCTTGAATTCCACCACATCTTTGAAGGCTGCAAGGACATTCAAGGGCTGATCCTCAGCCCCAGCACTGAGCAATCAACTTTTCCTTCTGTTTTGGACAATACTCTTCCCATGGCTGCCACCCAACTCAAAATTGTGCAATAAATCATTCAGCATATGCTTAATGTTAACAGAGCAAGATTTAATGATGCAAATCCACCATCTGCTGCAGCCAGGTCAGCCCTGCCCTTGGCTCAGCCACCAACCTGAGCAGAAGTTATAAACAAAGAATTTGCCAATTAACACATTTTGCCAAACTGATGTTTGTCAAGGGGTGGTGGTCAAACAACTATTTTTGAGTGGTATAATTTTCTTGGCACTTTCTTGGGCAAATGATGAAGTTCAAAACAGATGGAGAGAAACAGAGAAAAGTATGAAAGGTTTATTTTGATGGCTTGGCAGTCGAGAACAAAAGCAAGTGCCAGCCATTCCTCCCAATTTCCCTAAAATCAGGTCTTTTGCTTTCCAACCAGACTCAGATGGCCTCACGCCTGTTTCCACTCTGTTTCTATGCTTTTTCTGTGGCAGCTCAGGTGCTGTTAGTGTTTGGGTACAGTCTGCTGGGCTTGAATTTGGGACATGACCATCACAGAAGTTCATAAACCATCAAAAGTTCTTCACTGCCTTTATTTGAGCTTGCTTAGATGAAGAGGGTTTCATTGGTTTGGTTAACAGCCACATGAATCATCAATAGAAAGTGAAAGGGGATGTATTGCTGGGTGTGATGACTCCATTTATGGTGTACAGATCTGTCTGATGCTGCTGCAAGATAAAAGTGAGTTTACAGCTATAAATGACTGCAGCTATAAATGACAACGTGATGATGACAAGTCCTCTGCATGAACCTGCCTGGCCTGTGCTCAGCCCAGAGGTGAGTTCCAAATGCTTTGCCTCAGATCTCCTCCTTCAGGAAGGAAACTCACAGCCTGCTGCCAGGGCTGAGGGAATGGCCTGAGGTTGTCAGGGGAGGTTTGTGTTGGATATCAGGAAAAGGTTCTGTCCCCAGAGGGTGGCTGGGCACTGAACAGGCTCCCCAGGGCAGTGGTCACAGCACCAGCCTGGCAGAGCTCCAGGAGTGTTGGGACAACTCTCAGGTACAGGGTGGGATCTTTAGGTTGTTCTGTGCAGGGCCAGGAGCTGGATTTGGTGATTCTTCTGAGTCCCTCCCTACCCTCTCAGATTATTCTCTGATTCTGTGGTCAGCTTGAAAGCTGCTTGATGGATTTGTCTCCATCAAATATAAACCATGCTGGTAAAATTGTTAGAATTTTTCACTGATACTACTTTATTTTTATTTTTAAATTACAAGCAAGATATTCTGTAATATGTTTTGATTTTGCTCACATTTTTCAGTCTTCCTTCCATGAATTCAAACCAAAATGTTTTGACTCAGGGTCATGCTGACCCACATATTTTACTTTCCTCTTCATCTCCTTGGTTACTGGATATTTTAAAAAATGTTTTTTTGGGTGGCCTGAGCCTCTCTTCTACCTTGCAGTTAATTCTTGGTGCAGTGGACACATCTCAGGTGTTCTGGGATCGTGTGGCCTCTGTAGACCTGAGCATTGTTGCTTTCCCTGTGAACAGAGGTTATAACCAACCAGGCCTATCCCCCTTAGGAGGAGCCACTCTTACATTGAACTAAGCCTATATAAAATATTTCCCTTTTTTTTATTTGCAAATTCAGTTCTCATCCTTCCATGGCCAGCCGGAAATATCCAGCTGTACATGTTACTCAGCAGGAAACTGATATGCCAGAGAAATATGAAAAATAAGTAGATTTTATTCCTCTGTGGGATGGATATCAAGGGAAAATATTCTCATGGGTGATGTTTGATGGCTCCTGGGTGAGTTGCTGATAATGAGTCAATTAATTAAGCAGGTCAGCAGGGCAAACAGTCCCATCAGGAGGCTCCTGCTCTAATCAACATGTGAGGGTCTTCCAGCCTGGGAGCTGCTCCTTCCTCTGCCAGCTGCTCCTGCTTTCCACCACAGCTCACACTGGGAGATTTCACTGTATTTATCCAAGGAGTGTGCGTGTGAAAGACAAAAATAATGACAAAAAGTGAAAACAAGCACTTCAGTGTTTTATTTCAATCAAACTGCCTCAAAAAGCAGATATAGGCTGTGACTGATGTGACACCTTTACAATCACCTACACCTTCTTCAATTCAGTTGGGACAAAAACTGCCTTACCTGGAGAGCCAGATTAGCTGTGTTGTACTGTAGGTGACAGAGGAGCTCCCAAAATCCCACTGCATTTCTCACTGTGGTGGTGGGTTCACACACCCTGAAAACTGCATCTAAAGGCCATTGGGTTCCCTGGAAAATTTTCCACTTACTTCAAGAGGCTCAGACTTCGTGAAAAATAAATAAGGAAAAAGATTGGAAGTAAATTTAATAAAAATCAGAGAGAGGAGACCCTTGATGTGACTCTTTGCAGTCCCACATCTGAAAGTGCTCACTTTGCCCATTGCCTCCCCTGCACTGTTTCTGGCAGTGGTCACAGCCTCCTGCAATAAAATCAATAAACCCAATCTTGCTGCTACAAATACCAGCCTGCAGGTTTAATTCTGCCTTACCCTGGCTTTGCAAGGTGCTGGTGCTGAGTTAGGCTTGTTCACATGGTGCTGCTGCCCAGACTGGTGCTGAGTGCCAGGTGTGGCAGGGCAGTAAAGATGGCACAATAACAGAACCCTCACAAATTGGGCCACTGGCCCAGAACAGAGCCCCAAACCTTTGCACACCCCACTGAGGCTTTTGGAGAAGTGGGAACTTTGAGAGGTGGGAGAAATTGCTTCAAGACTACCAAAGAAATCAAGAAGTAGTGCAAGACAGAAGGAGAAGAGTGGAGCAGCAGCTGATGTGCCTGGGGAATTAGGTGCCCTCTGAGCCTGTGCCTGTCCACTGCTGCCTTGAAACCCAGCCAGTGCACATATAAGAAGTGGTAAGTACCCAGTGTTGCATTGTACCAGTTTCCTGTTTGCCTAATACAAAATAAATGGGCTTTTTTTATTCCAAATGGAGCTGTGCAAGCCAGGTGGAGAAGTGCCAGCTCTGATGCTTTGGTTTTTCATACAATTCTTTCAGATCCCAATCCTGTGTTTGCAGGGAAAACTTCCAAGCAGCATTTCTGCAGTCCTTGGAAGTTATCTAACTCCAGTCCTCTCTGGAGGTCACCCTGGTGAGACAGAAAGACCATTGGTGCTGTGGCTCTGTGGGATGGAGAACAACTTGGAGATGCCCAGGCAGAAGGGAAGGAGGGCAGGGTGTGGGAACCAGCCCATCCTGGCTGGGAGTGAGGGGTGGGGTGTCAGGTGAGTGCAAGGTTGGGGGTGTGTTGTGGTTTCAGGAGCAAGTTGCTGTAGGTTAAAAGAAGTGTGGGAATAGTCTTTGAACTGGAGTCAGGCCTTTTCCTTTCACTGGCATGTTTCTAGCTTTTGAAGAAGAAGATTGAAAAACGGGAACTGGAGAAAAGACAATACTTGGGCTTTTAGAAAATTGTAACCCTCTTTTTCCATTCATTTTTGACCTAATTTGATTATCCACCTTTTTCAGGGCAGAGTCAGCTGTCCCTTTAATCAACATAATCCTAACCATGCTAGCAGGGGGTGTTTGGTGAAACCCACCTGAATTTTCAAATAGTTTTGTGGCCAAAACAGTTTTTCATCCTGAATGAAAACTGCATTGAAGGGGACCCTCTCTTCTCCCAAAATTTCACCTCTGGGAAGGAAGGGAAAAGTTCCTGAGTGTGAACCCCAAACTGCCAGGCCTGCAGCTGGTAGGGAAAGACAGAGTGGATGGATTTGGGATGCTCCTGGGGGTGGGACTTGCATGACAGGACAGAAATCTGCGAGGCTGGAGATGAAACTCGCCACTGAGTCACATCAGCTCTGCAATGCAGGTGCTTTCCTGTCACTCTATTCCTCACTGTTTTGACCACACTTCTGGGGATGACCAATGTCTGAGTCACCCCTCATAAAGCTGCTCCTGGATTCACATTTTCCACAGTTACTGCACATCCTGTAATGGATGTTTTCATATTCAAACACTGTTTGTTGGAGTGTTTTCCCCTCAGAGAAGGCAGCAACCCACTCCTTCGTCCCTTGATCACTCAAAACTTTGACCAATATGAATAATAAATAGTCTTGTCTGGGGGGGGAGCACTGAAAGCTGTTTCTTGGGGAGTTGTTCCATTTTTTTGTTGGGCTTTTTATTATCTTTATTTATTGTATCATTGCCACATTTAACCACACCACAGAGAATGGATTTGAAAGGAATCCTGAAGGCATTTCTATGATGCTAAATCAGAGGGCCAGGGAAATCTGTGGAAGCACTGGACCAGGGTGGTCCAGGTAACTGAATTCGTGCTTAGCCCATGACTCACCAAGACAAAGCTGCTGTAGAGGATTAGTGACAATTCATGTGGATGAAAGCCAGATCTGGCTGCCCAGCCTTGTAGCCAGGGTTTGGGTTTGAGCATTTTTTTATTTAGCACTGTGTGGATGTACCTGTGTTTGTGTGTGAGTCTCAGCCTGGTTACAGGAAAACCAGCTCGTGCACCCCACATGCCAGAAATCCAGCATCCCAAGGGACAGCTCCTTCTAATCAATCCCTCGTGCATCATACCATACCTCCTGCACCCTGTCACCATCATCACAAATCATTCATTAATTCAGGTTTTTTAGCTCCTTGCTCAACACCCAAGCAAGCTTCTGGAAGCGCTCTGCTTTGGGAATTCAAATTTTAATAGTTGGCAGCTTCAGGCTGCACATCTTACTCTGCACAGCACCTCTTGCTGTGAGCCAGCCTCTGCTCACCTTATGATCCCCTCCAGACCTTTATTCAGAGATGTTTAACAATAATAAACTTCCGTCTCTTCCAGCCTGCATCAGGAGCAGTCATCATGGAGTTTTTCTGGCAGCAGAGAGTGCAGGGAGCTGAGAAAGGATGATCACATGTGTGACACAGCATGGGATGGAGCATATTTAGCTGCTGGATTCCCAAATGGGGAGTGGTGAGATCCATTAATGCCAGAGGCATCCCGGCAGTGCCTGCCTGCCCTTCACCTCCAGGGCAGCAGTGATGGCTTTGCCAGGCTTGGCCACACAGCACAGCACGCTGTGACAACGAGCAGCACCTTTCTGGTGAGGAAAGCTCAGAGATTTAACCAGCTGAACACAAATCTCCACTGGCAACTCATGAAATCTGCATTTTCCCTCCCATTCCGTGTCCAGGGATACAGCACCTGGATGCTGCAGAAGCCTCTTACGGGTCACTGGGCACTCTGCAGTTATAAAGCACTTTCTTCAGTCAGTCCAGTTATTGTGCCAAGGGCAAGATGAAGCTGCAGCTTTCCATGTTGAGCATAAAATATTAAACTCAACAGGTTTGGGGTTGTTTTGTGAAGCTGCCATATGTTGGTGGTTTTGTCTAACACTGAGCTGGGAACTTCAGTGCAGCTCAGACAACTTTATTCTCAGGCTTTTTCTGGCCTTCAGGCCAAGTTTTTACTGCAGAAGCACTTGCTCCCAGGTGGGGACCACTGATGGCCACCAACACAGGTGTGTTTCACTGCTGGAAGGGTCTTGCCTTCTCGGGATTGTGTTGTACAATTGCCAGAACTGGGCACAGCAGCAGCAGGTCCCCAGCTGGAGCCTCACGGGGCACAGTGTAAGGGTCAGGGATTTCACTGGGGACTTTGGCTCCTGTCAGGAGCTTCAAGAACACCTTCAGGACAGATGACAGCAGTGTGGGAAGGTTTAAATGCTTGATGCATCCCTACTCAGACTCATGCCTTGCTTTCTCTGGGTATTTCCAAGATGCAGTGGGTGCTTCAGCCATTGCCTCTATGGCTGGGAAAAAAAACCCCAAAAAACCCAACTAAACAAACAAACCAAACCTATGTCTGTATATCTACGTATCTAAATAGGAAATATGTGTATAAAATATATATATTAAATACATATACATATAAGGATGTGCCAATTACACAGGCAGATCCTAAGTGCCACAGAAGAGTGGGGTCAGAGAGCTGTAGGTCAGTCCTGCTCTACAGCTTCCTGTTGTTTTTATGAACAGCTCTCTGAGTGCCTACAGGAGCCCTGCAGGCTCCAGCAGTTTTCTCCCCTGTGTTTGCTCACCCCTGGCTGACCATGCTTGGCAGGCAATGTCAGATGCATTTGCTAAAGGATTCCTGCAGGCAAAAAAAAACCCCAAACAAACCAAAAATTTTTATCTTTTTTTTTTTTAATCATTGAAAATGTGTTTTTTTGAATGTGGGTCTCTTTCCAAAGTCTTACGCGCCCCTGGCTATGCCATAAAGGGATTTAAGTACACAAGTACAAATTATGGCTTGGAAATCCATGTGTTCCCTGTGGTTTTAGTAGGAAGGGTTTTTAGGGAGCTGATCATCTGACAAAGAGGATTCTGATTGTTCTTCAAGTATGACCTAATTCCATTTATAATTCACATTTGGCACTGATGACCTTCCAAAGAGGAGCTGGCCTTGACCAGAGATGGGAACCAGGCTTGGATAGGGGATGATCTCCAAACCCTTCTGCTCCTCTTCTCTCTGAGTTCCCACACAACCCAGGGCTGGCAGGGACTGCTGGGGCCAGGGGCTTGCAAGGCACTGGAGAATTGCTGAGTGTGGCACCAAGATGCTCTTTGGGAAAGATGGCCAGGAATGCTCAGAGCATCCATTTCCCAGCACCATTATTTGTCTTTTAGGCACTCCTCTGTATGGTTTGGTGCCTTCAACCCCACCATAAGGCAAAGGGAGAGCTGGGCATGTTGGAAATGTGATCCAGACACAATGGGAATAGGAAACAGCTGAACAGCTCCACAGGGTGATGCTGAGCTCAGCTCTTCCCTGGGAAATCAGGCAGCTCCCCCCATTTTCCCAGGCATGAGGGAATTTCTTGTTCTGTTCATGATCTTTTCCATGTAGCTGACTCCTGATGCTGGGATCTGGTGGTGAGGGCCATGTCTGGGAGGAGATAACACTTGGATAGCTGTGGAAAAGCATCTGAAAAGTTAACTCTGTTCATTTGTTTACCAAAAGCAAGTTTCTAGCTGCCATCAGATAAAAAAAATTAAAACATTTGTTTCTCAGTTTAGAAATAAAAATTTCTTCAGGTTTTCTATTTCCCAGTGTCCTTGCCAACTTGAGAAAGGTACCAATGGTCCCTCATTAAAGGGACAAAGGATGGTGAACAACAGGAAAATAAATATTTAAAAAGCAAACAGGCTTTTTTGCCTAAACACAGAGCTGGAAGCATAAATTTAAAACCCAAGCACTGAGTAGAAACAGGCTCTGTTTCATGTGTCAGAGTGTGAAATGAAAAATATAGATGGCCTCTCGCCACAGTCTTTTTATTCCACATTTATCCCCGACAGGGATGAAGGTGAATCACAGGAGAAGGATGCCAAGGGTGACACTGCCACTGCTAACCTACAAATTACACGTGGAGAATTGCTGCTTGTTTAATCCTAGACTCAAAGCCAATCCATACATTTTCTATTTTGATGGAAGGTCACAGGCTCCCCTGGGCCCCTTGGGGCTGGGTTTTGGGTGGGCATTGGCTCTGCTGCTCATTCCCCAGCTCTGAGGACACACTCCTGCCTCTGCAGTAACATATTCTCATTATTTTATGTTACACCATGAGCCAGTGAAAAGGTGCTGCCAGGTGCCTCCATCTGAGGAGTCTAGAAAATGTTCAAATACAGACATTTTTCTCCTTTGAGAAGATGTGAGCTCTGAATTTTCCCTTTATTTTTGTTCTTATAGTTTTGGCCTTACAGAAAAGCAATTTCACCTGAGATTCACCTGAGATTAATGTATCTTTATGAAATATTCCCATCTTTACTTGGAGATGGTTGTTTTTCACTATATACAATTTGTTTTCCAACCAAACTAAAAGTATTTTTGTGTTTTAGTGGCATTTTTCATCTTCTATCAAAATCCCTACACTAAATCAAGTTTATGAAGACTGCAAATAAGTTTTCCTATCTCTAATAACAAGCATGAAAAACTGGATTTCAGACTCATCCCACTAATTGCAATGGTCTTTGTATCCTGATGTCCCAGTGGTATGGGATTTTGTGTGTTTTGGGTAAGCACAAAACAATAAGTAGACTGAAGATTAATTTTTTTAAAAACCAACATCATCATTCACCTCTTCTAGACACCCCATACCTAAGTCCCTTCCCAAGACATTGGACAGAGGAGGCTCTGTAACAGTTTATTTTATCATATCTTTCTTTATTGGCTCTCTCCAGGTGTTGTTTTTTTTTTTGCCAGGCTCGCTGTAGTTTTTTAGACCAGTTTGTTTAAATAATGGATTTATCATTCAAGTGGCAGTGGGTGCTGGCACAGATCAATTACTGCAGCAGCTCCTGCTTTAACAGAATTGCAGATATTGGCCTTGCAACCCACAGAAGCACGATGCCTGCAGATGAAAAGCTGCTTATTTTTAAAATGACAGCATTTCTGTCACAGAAAGCTGGGGAATATGGTCAGTGCATAAATCAGCACGTTGGGAAAAGGAAATGGAGTTGCAAGGTTCTGCTCTGTGAGCTTCAATTCTGTGAGTCGTGCAATTCACAAGCAAAGATTAAAAATGTTCTTGGGCTTCAACTTGTTGTAATGCAGGGGCTGCCAAACTCTACTGATTGCTGTGTCTCTTCAAAAAAAAAATATAAAAGGAGAAATTTAATATGCAAGGTTCTCCTTCTAATGCATTTTAATTAAAAACTTAATTGGTTTGAGCTAAGTATTTCTGAACTCTGGTAAAGTAAATGAATATTTAAAGCTCCCTTGGGGCAATCATGACAAGCACAAGCCAGAAAAACAGGATTTCCTTTTACCAAAAAATAAAGGCTTTTAACAGAACACCATGTAGCATCAACAGGTAAAAGTCTGAACCGGGCAGTGGTGAGGAATCTGATCTTGCATGGGAGTCTTTTCTCTTGCCAGAAACTCTTTTGTTTTCTGTCCCCCAACAACTGTTTTTATATTTTGTTTGGAGTTTCTAGGGGTGGGTGGAGTTCTGTGTGATATTTTTTGTTCTGTTTAATGGAGTAGCATTTCCCAAGCAGTGACCTCACGGAAAAGCACTAAAATTGCTCTAATTAGAGCAGCCTTTTGGCACACCCTGGATGTTTATTAAAAAAGGGACAGGATACAGTACTCTCCATCAATGCTCTGTGCAAACATGAAATAGATATTAAAAAAAAAGGTAAAAAACTCAAATTATCAGAAAAAAAATCTTCATATGCATCTTAATATTCTGCAACAATCCACATAAAATCTGATGAATTTACATA
The DNA here is from genome assembly GCA_013399835.1 of Leptocoma aspasia. NCBI lineage: Eukaryota > Metazoa > Chordata > Aves > Passeriformes > Nectariniidae > Leptocoma > Leptocoma aspasia. The sequence goes on from VXAX01004369.1 coordinate 504,564, forward strand.
CGATCTGATGACCCATCAAAGGGACCTGTTGCTAGGATGATGCTTTTTTTTCCAGAGTTGTGGCTGCCCCAACCCTGGAAGTGTCCAAGGACAGGCTGGATGGGGCTTGGAGCAACCTGGGATAGTGGGAGGTGTCCCTGCCTTCACACATCACCCATCACCTTGTCTGCCTCTGCAGACTCATCCCCAGGCTGCAGGAAGGTACTTATCCCTCCGAGTTAATGCAGCAGAGAATGTAAAATGCTTTAAATTCAGTCAGATCCTCCCTGGGACGTGCCCATCACTGAGAGCATCAGACCTGAAACTGGCAGCACCTGGTTATGCTGCAAGGGAAGTCTTTGCTGTCTGTGGTGATGGCTTCAGGTCAGGTTGTTTTCCTCATTTTATTCCTGGAGTAATGAGGGATTCAGCCTTCAGAGCCAAAGGTCTCCGCTTCAGCCACAGCTTTAATAGATAAGCACTAATTTTTGACTATGAATTTCTGTAAAATGCAGCCACTTCCAGCTGTGATTTGTTTGGGCTGCCTCCCCTGGTTTTGGAAGGGGAGAGCTGCACAGCCTGAGTGACCAAAAGCAGAGAGCAAAGCTTTGCTCCAGGTACTGCTCACAGTCAGACCCAGACATGACAGTGCCTCCCCCAGGGCAGCCTGAAGGTCACTCTGACCTTCATCTGCTTTTGTGGGTGTCCCTGATTTGGGAAATGTCAGCTTTGTGGCTATGGATGGTGTCAGATCTAAAGGGGGTGAGTGGCAACTTCATCATAAAGGTCAGAAAAATATAGTTTTGCAAAGAGAAGAAAATACATGAAAGCAACTTATAACCTGTTCTTGTTTATTACCTGGTTCCTTTTCTATATTCAGATTTTACTTCTTTACCTTGATTAAAACTGATTCAGTCAAGCTGCTAACATAAATATTCTGTGTACCAATTCTTTGAATCCAACCTATATTTATCTGGCATAGGTCATATTTATCTAGCACAAGCCAGTGTCAAATGAACAAACATAGCCTGGCTTGTACGAAGCCAGACATGAAAAACAGAACAACCAAAAATGAGTTTTGGTGTTACAGAGTAGGCAGTGGAAAGCAGACAGATTATTTCTGGGAGTGGAGGGTTTTGGTGGTCCTTAGTCTGACACAGTTGTCGACAGAAATACATTTTTGGATTTTGTTCCTAAGCTGTTGGCTAGGGACAGCACCTGGTGCATGGTTTTATGTGAATTCCTGGGAAAGAATTACTGAGCAGGGAGAACAGTAGGAAAGGGGCAAAAAGCAAATATGAGAAAGCAGTGAGATGCTATAGAGATCTGCTGGGTGGGCATGTTTGTCTGGCAGGGCAACGTGCACACACTCTCACTCCCCACCCCAATTTCTGTTGTCCTCATCAATGATGAGGATTTTCATTCCCTTCCCCACTTTCTTTATATCTGTTCCTGGAACAGATGAGGTTTTGATGAGATGGATTTTTGTCCTGCCCCTGAAGAGCTCAGAGTGTAATCCAGCTCAGAGAAGTTCATCATAGCAGGCAAGATGTATTTTCCTCTGTTCAGCCTCTCCTGTATCATAACCCACCAAATGAGTTTCCCTCTCTCCTGCTTTTTCTGAGACCCAGCAGATGCAACTGTGGGGTGGCAGACAGCACAGCTGGGCACAGCTGGCAACCCCAGCAGAGGTGCCAGCATGAACACGTGCCCTTAGCAACCTGCCAACATGTGCAGTGATTCTTGCTGCCCCCCAAACCCTTCCATTTTTCCATCTGCCTTCCCCAGCCTCGCATTTATATTCTATCCCTTCTCTTGCCATCCAGATTTAACGACCAAGTAATATTCACACATCATGCCAAAAGAAAAAATCCTTGAAGAATAACACCTGATTTCCAACACATGCTTCTTTAATCTCCCTGGGGCTTACTTATCTTTGGAGCAAAGCATTTCCAGAGAGCCGTTTCCCACCCCAGAGGAGCAGCTGGCTCCTCCTCCCGCCGGTTCAAGCACATCCTGGCTTCCACAAACCCTCCCATAGACATTCAGATCAGGTGTGTGCTCCCAGCACTACCGTGGGCAATTATCCCACCGTTCCCGGTGGAACAGCAAGGCTTTGGCTGCTCTGATCAACTTTCCACCCATGGAGCTGTGAGGTATTCTGCAGCTTTAGTTAAGCTTAAAAAGACAAGCAATGAGATGTTTTTTACATGCAAATGCACGTTTCTTAACTTAGTAAAAGTATAGCGGCAAGGGATGTTTTATTATAGAGCTCTAAAGTATTTTGTAACTCTAATTATGATTTTATATGTAAAATTTTTGATAGGTAAAGCAATAGTGGGTATGGGGGAAGGGAAATCATGTTCTAAAAAAAAACAAAACAAAACATTTTCCACTAGACCAGGTTGCACAAAGCCCCATCCAACCTGGCCTTGAGTATTGCTCAGAGATAGGGATAGGAAAAAAGTGTATAGTTCAGGCTTTGAGTCTTGTAAATAATTTTTAGATCCTCAAGTGAAAATCCATAATAAAATGTGAAATATTAACCTTGCCAGACAACATCTTATTCTTCAACTCATGAATCACATCAGTAAACAAGTCCTCTCCTGGATTCAAGATGAAATGCCTGGGAAAAAGAAAATATTATTAATTTGCTGTTGCTGTGCTCCTCAGCATAAGGTACTCTACATCGTGTCTGTATTTATACCACTCCACTTGCTCTGGGTGGGCAGTGATAAGATTTGAAAGAATATCTAATTAAAGCTAAAAATAAGCCACAGATACACTTGTCAAATTTTTCATTGTCAAATGAAAAAAAGCACAACACAGATTTTTGTAGAGAAGAGCACAATTTTCCAATGCAACATAAGATGGTCTCACATTTAAACAGTCAGAGCACAGTTCTTTCCCTGTCCAAAATCCCCCTGTCCACACAAGTATTTCCTCCTGATTTGTAATTTTTACCTGCGAAACTTCTCAAAAAATCAGGCATCACTGCCCTGATGTCACCCAGCAAGATAAAATCTCCAGGCACGTTGAAGGAGCTGGGGAATGCACACAGTTAATTTCACTCATTTCACATATTTCACACATTTCAAACATATTTCACAGCTCAGGAGCCATCCCTAGCCCAGCCACCAGGAAATGCTGTGCATGTGAATGGCACTGAGTGCTGTGCTTCAGGGATTAAACAGCCAGGGGATGCATTTTCAAACGGGGCTGTAAAATGTAAGTGAGACTGGCTCTTGTTGGGACAGGTCCTGGCATCAGTGCCGTGGAAGTTGAGGAAGAGCATTTAAGAAACCCTGTGTTTCAGAAATTTACTGCCCATCTCACTGTGAAAGGAAGAGTTTCCTCAGAGTTTTCCAGGGTTTCAGAAGTAGCTTTGTTTTTTAAAAAGTTCTCTACTTATTAAAGTCTATCTATAGCAGATCCATCATGTCTGTTGTTCTGAGACTGTGACCAGCTCTTCTGATCTCATCTTCTCCTCAGCCCAGGGCACTCCTCTGTGGCTCTGGTCTGCCCTGACATGCACAGAATCATAGAACCATAAAATGGTTTGGGCTGCAAAGGACCTTAAAGACCAGCCAGTTTCAACACCCCTGCCATGGCAGGGACACCTTCTACTAAACCAGGTTGCTCAGAGCATCATCCAGCCTGGTCTTGAACACTTCCAGGGTTGGGACAGTCACAACATCTCCAGTAAACCTGTGCCAGTGCCTCACCACCCTCACAGTAAAGAATTTCTTCTTAATGTCCAATCTAACCCTGCCCTCTCTCAGTTTGAAGCCATTTCTCCTTGTCCTGTCACTCCATGCCTTGTCAAAACTCCGTCCCCAGCTCTTTTGTAGCCCTTTAGGCACTGGAAAAAGTTCTAAGGTCTTCCCAGAGCCTTCTCCTGTCCAGGTGAACACCCCCAGCTCTCCCAGCCTGTCTCCGTAGCAGAGGTGCTCCAGCCCTCTGAGCATCTCTGTGCCCTCCTCTGGACTGGCTCCAACAGCTCCATGTCCTGCTGGAGCTCCCAGAGCTGGACACAGCACAGCAGGTGGGGTCTGAAGACCTGGTGTAGCCCCAGGGCAGAGAGGAAGAGGTGCTGTAGAACCCAGAAGGACCCTGGTCTTCCAGTGGGGTTTGTGAGGAAGTAAAATGCATTTACTGGGCACCCTGGTGAGGGTGTCCAGGGTCTCACCATGGTGTAGCAGAAACCCTCCTCCCACCAGCTGGTCCAGGGCAGGGCTTTCAGGCCCCAGCCTTGCTCCTGCACAGGAGGTGGCCATGAAGATTTATTCCAGAGAGGGATCCCCTTCTTTTCTTTAAAGCAGGAGGCCCAAGTGATAAATGAATAAAGGGTTTCACAGCCCTTTATTTAAAATAAAGGCTCTGTTTCTTCATCTCTTCTGGGCTGTACAAATGGTATCAACCTGCAGCAGGGATTGCCATTGAAGGCACTGGATTGTCTTTTAGTGGTTTGTCTCATGCCATCCTTCCAGCCCACAATAATTCCAGCTGTCCAGTGAAATCTTCCTCCCATCTTCTCCCAATTACTCAGCCTAATCCTTGCCAGCCTGTAATCAAGCCAGGAAGCCTTGTGAGACACTAATGTGCTCTGTGATCGTAGTTTGCTTGCCAGCATTTATGACATTTGCAAAGACAGTGGTGAGTCATGCAAGACAAATGGTTAGTGCTGTCTATTTTTTAATGTATGTATATAATTAGATTTTGCAGCACAAGAGAAAAGATCCCCTGTCCAGCTTGTCAGGAGAACAATAAAAAGGAAAAAGAAAATTTTCTTTGGCAACTTCTTTCAGCCTGAAAAGTGGTTTCGATGATAAGTTTCTCTTTTTATTTTCCTCAGAGTCATACAATAATTTCAGCACTGTTGCTAGAAATACACAACAGAGCCAAGAAACAGGATTGTTGGAAGCAATTAAAATATGGCAGCTATTCAAATAGATTCTGTGTCCTGATACAGCATGTAGGATATCCTGAGTTTTTTCCTCCAGTGGTTTTGTCTGTGGGTGTTTAGTGCTCTCCTCTCTCTCAGGACACTGTTTTGTGTATCAATTACACAAATTTTTTTGTGTCTTTTCTTCCAAGATCAACAAAATCTCCTTTGCAACTCCCCTTGGTGGTCTCTGCAACAGATCTCTGGTGTCTACTCAGTGGGATTTCTGATTAGATTTATGATTTTCTCCATCCCTCACATCCGACACGCTCTAATAGATAACACACAGAACCAGAGGTTTTGCTTCAGACCATGACGTTGAGTCACTGTGCAGCTTTTGGCAGGCAGTGAAGGCTTAAAAAATGTCCACTCATTTCTGATGACTCAGTTTGAGCATTTTCATACCTCTTGGGCTTGAATTTTCTGATGCTCTTTAAGACTCAAAGCACACACTGAGCTCAGTTTTACAGCCCTGCTGCAAGCCCAGCCCAATCCAGATGCTTTGGAATGGAGGAGCCCATAATTAGAGAGCACTTTGGGGAATGTTATTCACTGGGTTTCAGTTTAAGGGTAAAAACACCAAGGTTTCTTTGGACAAAGGGTTTTTGTTTGCACAACAGGGTGTTCCTCAGGTGAAAGTACCATGGTCTAAACATGGCAAGGAGCGTGACCATGGTGAAACCCTGACCATCTGATAACTGGGATGTGCCCTGTGCAGGGAAAAGCATTTTGCTTGGAAGTGCCATTAAATTTCTGGGGAGATCTCCCACACAAATAAAAGTCATCTGCCCAACAGCTACAGGGAGATAAACAAGCCACTTCAGAGATGTGAGCAAGCAATTCCATGAGAATGTGTAGCAGATGTGTGCACATTCCTGTGCAAGCTATCCAGAGTTCCCAGAGAGTCTCCTGATGTCTAACAGCTGGTCCTACTGTAAAAATAATTATTGCTTTCAAGCAAACTCAGGGGCAGTTCCCTGCCAGCCCTGGATACCCCTGCTTGAATTCCAGGACATGTCTCTGCTGGATTATCAGCCAGAGTGAGAGGACAGTGATCTGGCAGTATCAGATCTATCATCCCTCTGTGGGATGAAATGCCCAAGGTCTCCCCAAGCAGTGATGAAGGTTCAGCTGGAATTGCTCACTCCTGTGTGGTGGCACCAGAATGTGGCTGAAGTGAAGCTGCAAAGAACAACTGGAACACTCAAGAGCACTCAGGAGCTGTCGCTGTTGCAAGCCACAAGGCAGAGCTGGGCCACTTCTTTGTCTGAATGTGCTTTTAGAGCTTATCAGCCTCAAACTCTTCCCTAGCTCAAGGGAAAATCCATGAGAGAGCAGAATTTTGGACACAAATCTTCACGTACTCTTAACTCAGTTCAGTACCTGCAGCCCTGCAGGTTGTCAGCAGAGTTCTGGGGACAGTGACCAGGGGTCCCTCTGGCAAACACACATGGCTGGTTTGCACCAGTGGGAACCTCATGGAGAGTGACAGAAAAAAGGTTTTGGAGCTCTTTTTTGTCATCAAGCAGCTTCAAAGGAGTCACAGGCTGCTCCTCAGCAGTGCCCTCAGACCAGCCCTCTGCACTGCCCTGATCTGTGCCAGAGGTCACATCTGCATCCTGGACACCAGGAAACACTGGGCTGAATCCACACTTGGCTGGGAGGTGCCTACAGAATTTTAGGGTTTGAGTTTCAAAGATTTAAAGTGTGATTGTTCTTCTTCCTCTCCAAGTGGGATTGATCCAATGACCCCAAATTGCCCTTAAGACCAGAACCATTGAGCATATCCATACAAAATTCCTGATATGTACAAACACCAGCTCTCATGAGCCAGTTTAAATTTTGAGGATTGTTTTTCTTTTTTCTTTTATTTTTTCTATAATTCTATAACTGTATATCCATCTTGCTGCCTTGAATTAATGGGTGCCATGATAATAAATGTCTAATAAACTATCTCAGGCTCCAGTAATTCCCATGGATTTCACCAAGAATGTTTTGGGTCTCTCTAGTTCCCTTGATAATGGGGAGGATCCTGATTTTTCAGCAGTGTGACCAGGCTGCAGTTCAGCTGAGGCACACCCAGAGACATGGAGGTATTTGCAGGGTTAAAAGTGTATCAGCATAAACATAGCTGGAAGGTAGCAGGAATACCTGTACTATTTATTTCCAGAATATAAATTGCATACTGTTAAGACAGAAAAAATTAGGAGCGTATACCCCCCTACATATCCATTGGGAAGAAGAGAAACCATTTTTGGGGTCTGAGGGGCAAGTGGAAGCAGCATGGAACAGCTGAGCCTGCCACAGGCAACAGGAACAATCATTTTAGGAATGATTATGTCAAAGTAGAAAGATTACAAATCCCACCCGAAAAAGAAAATGTAAATATATGGGGCCTGATGAAGGAAGAGGGAGAGAGAATTTGTCAGGTAGAATTAATCAAGCACAAGAAATGCCTCAGACACGACAGCACATAGGATATTCACAAAGCACAATCAGGGAGCACAGCAGGGATGGTGTGTCCAAGGAGCTTCCCTGCCTGGCTGATGAGTGAAGCACTTCCACAGGGATCAGGTGCAACATGCCAGAGCAGCCTGGCACAGAGCACATCCCGCAGGCAGCTCCTCTGGGCCCTGGGGCTGCCTCAAAAGTGGTTAGCAAGCACCTCCAGAGGCTTCTGCCCAGAAACCCTGTCAGTCAGCAGAGTTAGGAGAGAGCTGTTTAACAGTCCAGACACCTGTGTGTACAGTTTCACACCTGGATAAATCAAGACAGGAGAGCAAATGCTCCTTTCTTCCTTCTTCTTCTCCTGCTGCTGCCTTAAGAAGGGGCTGGAGAAGAGGCAGTGTTGTCAGGACAGGCTCCCCCTCAAGAGGCAAACACCAAAACTGCCACTCCTATGGGCCTGTTTGCCCAATGCCATGTGATTTACAGGCCTATTGTATCCATTATTCTCTGTGCATTCTGTAAATCTCTGTGCATGGCAGGGTTATCACCTGCCACTGCAGCATCTCCACTGCTGAACCATGCGGTCTAAAACCCACCAAGTTTCCTTGTATCCTTCTGCTGGGCAACACAACACGTTGGTCTGAGCCCCTTCCCTCCTTCCCAAGGGATTTAACAACACTGTCCAAGTATCTACTGAGTGTAAACGAAGCCTCAAACCATTCCTGATTATTCCAGCCCCTGCACCACCTTGTTTGCCAGTTTAAGGAGCTGTCCCTCAGTGTCTGCATAAACAGCTCTACTACTTCTCAAATTTTTTGAGAAGTAGCTGCTTTTGATATGCAAAAGGCTCCGAAATGCACATTTCCTATTACCCTCCGTGTTGTAAATGTCAGAAAGCTAAATAAATTCCATTTCCCCTTATTCCTGCCTTTCCAGGTAGCATTGAAAATATAATGTAAAACCAGAACCCCAGCAAGCCATGAGACGAACATCCCAGGAATCCTTACTTGACAGTACCCTTGAATTTCCAGTAAATTTTGTCATGGTTTTTTTTTGGATCGTTTGTGACATGCTGACAGGTGAATTGATCACAGATGACATTAATATGAGTGGCTGACACAACACTTGCAGCACTCTGTCCAGACCACTTCTTGCTCTTATCCCTCTGCTTTGTCATTTCTTTTGAGATTGGTGCTTTGGAAGAGCTGCAGGCCTTTGCTGTTATTCTCTACTCCATAAAAACTCAATTACTGGAATCTGACAGCCTGCCTGGAATCCAGGAGGATAGGGAAGGGCCCAGCAAAAGGAAAGCCAGGACCCAGCTGTGCGACACTCTGGTACCCCAGGCCCCTCCCACCCCCCAGGAACGGGCAATTAACGCTAATTAGTGAAAGAGGCAGCTTCCTTTGGGGGTTTGGTTGTTAATGTCAAATACAAGCCTGAAACCTGAGAGGGCAATTGCCAGCTAGGAGCTGAGCTATTCCGGGGAGAGGACAGTAAATCTGAGTTTCTTTACTTTCCACCAGCCCTGATCAAGAGATTTCCTCTCCACACCCATTCAAAAAATTCTCCGGTGTCATTTTTGGCGGTGGGTGAAGCCAGCGCCCAACAGTCTTTGGAAAACAAATGGAAAAGGAGACCGACATGCTGATGCCAGCAATTCAGGATGAAGAGCTGATGCCTTTGAGCGCGATTTGGGGGGTGTTTTAGGACAGGAGCTACGGCCGAGGGTTACACACGCCCTTCTTTGTGTGCGACATTCACCCCAGCACTCAAAGAGCCCGACTTTTACACCTTTTCTCGCCGAGTTCAGTTTCTGCCAGCTGAGTGGCTCCCGAGGAGCCCGAGAGGTGCCAGTCGCTCCCTGAGCCCGGAGCTGGGACCAGGACTGGTCCTTCCCAGGCAGCCAATTCAGCCAGGTTTTCCCAAGGACACGCCTAAAGAACCCTCTGCCCAGTTTCCAAAATCCAACACCCACCTCCCCTCCCAGCCCTCCCGGACTCGGGGACAAGGCACAGAGGGGCTGGGCAGGTGACATCTCACCAACAGGTTCCTCTTCCAGCCCGGGATTTTTTTCGGATTTTTCGGTTTAGTTTATGAACAAAACACCCAGTTCAGCATCAGGGAAGCCAAACCCACGGAACGCCTCTTATATTTTTATTGTTGTTTTCATGCATCAGGTCGCCGTGTGCCCCTGGCTGCCGAGGGGGGAGTGGGAAGGGCTGGTTTGGAAGCAGGAAAACAGAGAGCAGCGTTCCCACGCGGAGCCCCGTTTCCCGGAGGGAAGGAAGGTTTCCCGGCTGGAGCGGGGAGGAGCGGAGGAGAGACGGGGGCGGCTCCTCCGCCTGCCTCGGTAAGTGCCGCCGGCGGAATCCCCATCCTCATCCTCGGGCAGATCCTGACAGCCCTTCCCCGGGCAGGGCTCCCCACGGGCACGGCTGCCGCTGCTGCTCCCCGCTCCGGGTGGGACCCCCTCTACTGCAGGCTCCCCGAGGCACGTCCTGAGCCCTCTGCCCAAAGGACACCCCCTTCAAACACGGTGTCCCCCTCGGGAAGGGCTTCCCCCTATTCTTCCCCACCTCCGAGATCCCCTCGGCGGGCAGGACCCCAGCCCCGCCCGGGCTGATGCAGATGTGCTCCGCAGCATCCTCGGCGTTTTGCCCTACTTGGGGCCGGGGGTTTTGCTGCCCTGGGGGTTGGCGCTTTTGTCCCCAGAGGTTTGGCGGGTTTGACCCCAGGAAGGGTGGATTTTCCATCTCGGGGCTGTGGATTTGCCCTCCGGGGGTAGTGTCTTTGTACTCAAGGGTTTGGTGCTTTTCACCCCAGGGCTTGGGGTTTTTTGCACCTCAGGGGTTGGGCTTTTTGCACTCCAGGGATTGGGAGTTTTGCTCCCCAGGGTTTGGGTTTTGGCACCCCGGCTCAGTTCCCAACGCCAGCGAGCACCCCAGTGTTAAACCCGGGTTTAACTTCGCCTTGAGTTTTACTGCGGTGATGTCGCTCCGGTCTCTCCTCTGTCCCCGGAGCAGGCAGCGGCTGCCAGACTCGCTGTGCCTGTGGAGAAGCGTCCTGTCTGCCCTTCTGGGCGATCCCAACCCGCTGTGCCGCCCGTGGATGAGGATTCCGTGTCCTGCCTGGGGACAGGGGCCACCAGCTCCAGGCAGCCAGGCTGGGAGCAGCTCCGTGGGGAGGGATCCGGGTACCCCGCGGCTGGGAGAGCTCCGGGCTCGGGGACACCGCTGAGCTGCTCCAGCCGTCAGTTCCGAAGGTAAGGATATTGTCTTTTACGTTTGGGGGTGGAAAGAAATCGTGCCCTGAGAAATGCTGTCCTTCCAACGGGAAAGTTGGATAGAGGGAGGGAGGGAGAGAAGGAAAGTCAGCGCAGCCCCTCACTCGCTGCGCGGCCCCCTCGAGTGCGTGTCGTGCTGGTGGGAGCATCCCCAGGCATTCTCCCCCTCCTTTGTCACCACCCACAGCCTTCCACAGCTCAAAAAATTGCTTTCACTGCTCAATAATCACGGAGCTGTTGCGGTTTTCTCATGGGGAGGAGGAGGGAAAGGTGTGTGAGGTCCTGGGGCAGGCGTTGTTCCCTGCTGGTTTGTACCTGATTCAGCAGAGCAGCAGAGCCTGGCAGTGAATGTATTCCCAGTAATATATTTCCAGTTTTCATCATTCTGCTAAGATTTTAAAGTGCAGTCAGCCTTGAGATTGCAGAGCTTTTTTTTTTTTTCCCTCCCTTGCCATCAAAATATGTCTTTTACTGATGAAATTAACCTTTAGCTTGGGATTTGTCTGCTGAATAAATTAGAACAAACTTTCTGGATATTAAAGGGGAACAGAAATGGTGGAGTTGCCTTGCTCAGGCAGCCTCAGAGCAGAATCCAACCCATCAGTTTTTTGAAAGGAAGTAAAATCATAATATCCAAAAAAAGAACAGCGCAAACCCTAAGGCATCTGAGATCCCAGGAAACCTGGGAAGATCCCACATCATGGTGCAACTGGGCATTTATCCCTCTGGTTTAAGAAGGCTCTTACAGGAAAGTCTGAATGATGTTGTAGAAAGACTCTGGGCTATCTCAGCACTGTAACCATGGGGGCTGCTGCAGCTCACAGGAGTATTTAAAAGCTCCAATATTTTAAGCTGAGGAAGTGCATCCCTGGCAAAGATGGCATATCCTGCTTTTTCCCAATAATTTGCACAGAGAGGTTAAGATGGTATCATCCCCTGCTTTCCTGTGTTGACAATTCTCCAGGTGGTTTGAGAGCAAGCACTTCTTAGTTAATTTACTCAATTCAGCACCCTTTGGCTAAAGGTTGGTTTCTCAGTCAGAGACAAAAGGACCCAGACATCCACCCCAGGCTGCTTGGCTGTGACAGGGACTGTGGATGAGCTTCCAGGGACTCTGCCTGGGAATTCTTAAAAGGGATCAGGAGCAGCAGGATCCTGTTTTCTGCACCTGAATTAGACTTCAAGGTTCAAACCTGAAGTTTCAAGAATCCATCACCCCTTGTTTTTATTGTTGGAGTGATGGATGTCAAATAAAGACAGCCTTATTTCCAGTCCCTCAGCCTTCGTGTTGATACAAAGAAAAAAAAATATGACAAAAGAGTGTTCCTCTAGTGTTTTGTGAGTGTGGGCACATCTGTCTGCTGTTTTTGTGCACTGTCATACTCCTGGATGTATCCTGCATTAAGGAACCTGCTGTGAGTTTTTCACTTGAGAAGACCTTTTAACCCAGGCTGGTGGCTGAGATGGTACTTGAGGAGCACAGAGAACATGGAAAGAGGAATTCTAATAACCATGTCCTAATTCTGCTCAAAGTTTGGGAGTGGTGTGTGTTCACTGAGCAGTGTGAGTAATGCTCTGCTTTAATTAGAGTCGTTCTAACACTGATATAAACTTAATAACTGTGTGGGAACATTCTTCCTGCAAAGAATGAAGTCACACCTTCATTCTTTGCAGGAAGGTGTGACTTCAAAACCTTCTTGTCTCAGTGTTACATCTAAAAAAACCCAAATAATTCATCCAGAATTCTCATCTATCATTCTCATCTACCCATGAACAAAAATTGGACAGTGATTTTTTAAAACCTGAAGACTGAATGTTTTAAAACTTAAAATTTGGCATAATTTTTTTTAAAATCTTGATTTTTCAGCAAGCCTGGTTTTTTGCTGTTCATGTCTTAGGAGCCTCTCCTAATGCTTCATGCTCTCCTGGGAGAACCTGGGGTTCACTGGGTGGTATTCAAGTGTTTAAACTGGTTAGGAGTCAACTCGAGGTGGGGTCAGAGGGCAGTTTCCAGACCTTGTAGAGGTCCCAGAGGTGTGAGGACACCAGGAGGTGTGGGGGATGAGATGGAAGATGGCTGTGGAGCAGGGAATGGCCCTTGCAGAGGTGGGTTCTGGAGCCTGGCTCCCGTGTGTCCATGTGGATTTCCTAGCTGGCTGTCCCTGAGCTGTGTGTGTGGAACACGCAGGGAGGAGAACAGCCTGAACAATTCTTCCTGCCAGGAAATGTGTCTGCATTGAAATCCAACTGTTCCACAGGAGCTCATCCAGTCTGATGACATCCTCAGTGGAGCTGTTAGAAAGAATGGCACAGATTATCCTCTTTCCTGTCAATTATGGGAGAGCCGGAGACTGGATTTTTATTTTATCTTTATGGGGTGTTACCAGGATGGGGAATGTTGTCCAAGGAATATTTTCATTAGGACTGAGGTACTTAAGACACCCTGCAGGCTTTTAGTAGTGCTGGCCCAGGGGGCTGCCTGAGATGGTGTCCAAAAACCTTGCTTGTTCCCAGTGCTGGAGGAGCAGGAGAGCTTCAGGTCTCAGTCAGTGTCTCCCAGCTCCAGTGAGGAAGAGCTTTCCTTCTTTATTTTTTTTTTTCTAGACAGCTTGATTTTTCTCTTAATTTTGTTTTTCATTTTTTATTTTTTTACTTGAAAGAAAGGAAACCACTAAACCCAGCAAATAAACAGAAGTCAGGGGACAGAGCTGAGGATTTTGGAGGATGAGTAGGTGCATCAGCGCACGATTACATCCAAGGACAAGGTCACTACTGCTTTCAGAAAATGCAGCCCAGCTTCACAGTTGTATAGGAATGCTTGGAAGAAGTCAGCAGATGGGAAAGAAACACCTGGGTGGTGTAGGCTGCTTGGAATTCTGAAAGGTTTCCAATACAGTCCTTCATGGTGGGGGCTCTTAAGGAAATGTAATAGTCCTGAGTCAAGAAGGAAGCTCCCTGTGTGAAAAAACACTTGTCTGAAAGGTGACATGCAGGAGGGGTAAGTGCATGGTGAGTTACAGAGAGGTCAGGGATGCTCTTTACAGGACAGGGGTTGGGATATGTGGGGTTCTAGAATCATGAAGTGGCGATATTTACAGGCAAAAGAAAGTTTAACCAGGGCATGAAAGATAATGTCTGACTTAATGAAGGGAAAAAAAGTTTTTATGAGACTCATTGAGTATTACAGTGGAAGAAAGAATTCAACTGTGAAGTGATGGGGTTTTGAAAAGATGGAGAGAACTTAATTTCCTAATTTCATGCTATTTTCCCACCTAAAGCAGTGGGCTCTGAGCTCTTGTTGCTGCCCAGGAACAAGACCTTTGAGTGGCCACAGCCCAGTGGAAAGGTCAGCTCAGTGCCACTCAAATCAGCAAATAATTTCAGGGATGGTGGTGAAAGGGGAGCAGGACAGAGCAGAGATCATGCCCTTAGGTAAATCCACAGAGCATTTACCTCTTGGAGATTGTTTGGGGTTTTGGTCCTTCTCAGAGGCTCAGAAGAGCAGGAGGGATGGGCAGGAATCCTCCATTGCTTCCCTGTGAGGAATGAGCAAGTTGGCAGGTGAGGAGGGAGCTGGGGGGGTGTGACAGAGGTTGAAGAGCCCACCAGTGGCACTGAGGGAGTGGATGGGGATGGGATGTGTGACGTCTCTCCCAAGGCAAGGACCAGAGGCACCGAATGAAGCTGGCTCAGAACAAGCAAAAAGAGGTGTTTCTTTGCAGGGTGCAGAGCTGAGCCATGCAAGTTGTTGCTACAGGAGGTGGTGGATGCTAAAAGTTTGCTGGGCCAGAGCAGAAGCAGGACAATTTCATGATTCAGAAATCATTGAAACCATCTTAAGAGGTAATTCTGGATCGTAGGCTGCAGGAAGGACAAAGAGATGTTGGGAATATTTTGCTGCCTTGTTCTTATGCTCCTCCTAAAACCAAGTTTGGCCCCTGTGAGATGAGGCAAGTTGGGCTACAGGGATGTTATCCAGGCCCACTCTCACACTGCACTCAGCAGGATGCGCTGGAGACGTGGGATTGACCTGAGGGCACTGTGGAAGCAGATCCCAGTCCCAGGAGAAGTGATGATATTTAAATATAACAACTTGTCATCAGTAAATATTTCTATAATATTCTCTTTTCCCCACAAGTTTTGTCTCTGTGTTCCCTCAGCTACACCAGCGAGCTTTGAACTGCTGGAGTTTTTGCAGGGTATTATTCCCACCTTCCCACCTGCCTGTGACACCATTTGGCAGAGTCTAGGAACTGAGCTGGGGACACAAGCATGTGGATTTCCTCAAGGGAAAAATCCCCAATTAAGGAGTTATGAGCATCATCTCCCATCTGGGCATGAGAAGAACATGAGCCTGGGGTCAAGGCTGCACCTGAGACACCTCAGTTTGATGTTCTTCCAACCCAAATCATTCCGTGATTCTGCTCCTTGTGTAGCTGCTGGCAGCCCTGCTTGGCCATTCAGACTGGAGGATGGAGCTGCCCACTGTGGTAGTAAAAAACCTCTAAACTTCAGAGTCTGAAAAGGCACCAGGACAACCCAGGGCATAGCACGGACTGAACAGTGGGCTTATGGAAGCAGCCAGCCTGGGCAAGCAGCCCCAGCTGGTCTGGGGGTGGCAAAGATGATAATGAGAATATAGAAACACAGAATGGTTTAGGTTGGAAAGAACCTTAAAGATCATCTAGTTCCAGCCCCTACATTATGTGGACTTGGCATGCTGTTCAGTGGGATTCAGCCCAGCTGCTTTAATTTTTGATTTCAGTTCTTTTCTTTTCCTCTCTCTGCTCTCTGTACATTTCTATTTTTTTTTTCTTGGTCTCATGCTTCATCCGATGATGTGTTTTCATTCACAGGAGGGCTTTTAATTGCTGTGAAGGACTTCAGTCAATGCTGCACATTTATCCTCACCCTCAGGATTTCAGACACTTCTAATGGGCTGCTAACCACGGGACAGTGATGGCACAGGCACAGCAGGGTGTGTGGATTTTTCCTGGAGCAAACAAAGCATAAATATTTTTTCCATCCTCCCTTTCACACACCTTCAAATCATTGAAGTCATTCTGGTTCTCCCCTTTTATCTCTTTCAGATTTTAACAGCGGGAAGATGCTGATGGACAGGAATGAAACCTGGCTCTCCAATTCCTCCTCTGCTGCCTCCTTCTTTGCTAGGGGAGGGGTCGGGCTCCAGGAGGTGCTCACTGGGCTTGTCCTCACCCTCATTGACGTGGTGACATTCCTGGGAAACACCATCGTGTTCCTCTGCCCGCTGGTGGAGAAGAGGCTGCGCACTGTCACCTACATGTTCATCATGTCCTTGGCCACGGCAGACTTCCTCGTGGCCTGTCTGGTGATGCCCTTCAGGTGAGGGGGGTCTGTGGGGTGGGAGCAGAGGACAAAAGTCCTTTCTCCCAGCTCTGCACCCGCTCTTGGAGCAGGCTGGAATTCACCTGCTGGGTTCAGGGCTGGGCTCAACCATGGGTTGGTGGCTGTACGTGCTTCCCTGTCTCTGCTCTGTGTTATGGATCCCCTTATAATGCATGGAGACACAATTCCCAAGGGTATTTTTCCTGTTGGCCACACAGGGATTGTGGCTGCTGGTCTGGACTTGATTTCCAGCTTTGTATGTGGAGCTCCAGTCGTTGAGCCTCCTCTTCCAGGACTAGCCCTGCATATGGAATGTAAGGAATTTTTTCAGTACAAGCAGAGTAATTTAGGCTTCCCCTATAGTTCATGGAGGAAGAGGATTTTGAGAGGGCAGGTGTCCCTGCATGAGGTTTAAATTTATGGGAGCTTCACTACCTGGCTAAAACAGTGAAACAAAACCAGAGAGCAGCTGGCTTGTGATCCTGGCTGTCTTGTCCTGCAAAACAGCCACAATTCTGTGTAAATCAGGGAGCTGTACCCTATTTCGAGTTGTGTGTGAGGAAGCTGAATTCTTTTCATGCTCTATGCTTCAGTTCTCATGGGGCTGCCTATTCCTTTGAGTTTGGCACTGAAAAATACTGTCCCAACAAGCAATTACAAACTGAGTTAGAAGTTCATGGTATCAGGTGAAAAAAAGCAGTTAATGATGTTCTTTTAAAAAATATTACTGCTAACTTAAATTCTATGCTTGATGAATTTTAAGTTTGGATTGTGAAATTATCATAGAACCATAGTGTGGTTTGGGTTGGCAGGGACCTTTAGGGGTCATCTAATCCAACCCCTGCACTGAGCAGGGACACAGGCAACTGGACCAGGTTGTTCAGAGCTCCATCCAACCTGGCTTTGAACATTCCCAGGGATGGGGCAGCCACAGCATCTCTGGGCATCCTCAGATGTAAAAAATTTCTTCCTCCTGTCTATTTTGAATCTACTTTTAGTGATGTTTTACTTAAACAACAAAAATTACAAAGGGGAGCAAAGATCAGAGCATGGCTGGTGCTTTGTGCCCCCCTGAATGTCCTGGTGCTGCCTGGTGGGGAGAGCTGCCAGCTCCTGGTGGGCCACATGCTGAGGAATGGACCCTGCTGGCTCCACCAGCATTGTCCAGCCCTGCCAACACAGGGGCTGCTGTTCCACACTTTCCCACTGTTTTGGCTTCACATCTACGTTGCTCTTTTGGATTTCAGTTTGCTCCTCAGTTGGCAGGTTATTACGTGCCAAAGGGAAGGAAAAGAAATGATCTTAGGAGGCATTTTGGCTCAGGAAAATGTCCAAGAAGGGAAAAACAAATTTGTCCTTGGTGTCTTAATTTCATAAGAGTAAGACTTTTGTTTTGTTCCTGGCTTGGCTGGTTTGCAGGAGTGGTTCAGCTGTGCTTAGCTTGTTGTCTGAGTACTCCAGCCAGTCTGTCATTTCCAGGCTGAATATTTCCAGCTATTTTCCTCTGGAAGCAAAAGAGCAAGGCAGGGGTGACTTCATTGTGTGCTTTTCTGGTCTTTTACTACTCCTTCTAATCCAGCATCGTTTCCAAGCTGCAGAGACTTTTTACCTCAGAGAAGAGGGGTCAAGTATCCATTAGCCCATGCTGTGAGAACATCTGCAGGCCAGGTGCATCCCACCAGATGTGTGCAGGTGAGAACTGGGCACCTGCTCACCTGGGATCTGTGTGCAAGGGTGTCCCAACAGCAGCACATCTCCTTCTGGGATGCCAGGGCACACCACAGGCTCTGCAGCATCTCTGGGGATAAGGAGGGCTCTGAGGAATGGCAAAACAGCACCCAAGTCCAGTACTGAACCTGTGCTCCAATTCCAAAGCCTCATTTCCCCTCTGTGATAGAGCCATGAAACCTTTCCATGTGTGTCCTGTGGGATCCTCCATGCTGCCCATGGTGTAGCGACAGGCTCTGCTGTAGTTTGCTTGGATTTTTGCATGGAACTCCACGTAACAAGGAGCTGCTGAGGGCTGGGACCCTTCAGCAGCACTGCACCCACCTACAGCAGCTGCTGTGCTCTGGAACAACCCTCACAAGTCAATTTAGTGAACTGGTGCTGATGAGATGTAGAGCAGGCATTGTTTTCTGACATCAGGTTGAACCTTTGTCCCTTGCTGGACACCTGAGCACTGCAGCTCAGCAGCTCTGATCTCACTGTATTTTACCAGCAAGCTGGGAAGTTACAGGATAATTAAAGCTTTGCAGGACTAGGGAGTTACTCATCAAATTCACTCACAATGGTGATTTCAGCAGCACCTCGGGAGCTGGAGAAAGAAAGGAGAAGCAAATGGTATCTCACTAAATGCTATAGAAACATGCATCAGCCTTCCTACAGCTGCCATATGCTCCTTCCTTTGCTGCTCACTTCTCACAGGCCCCTCTTGACTTTGTTAGAAATATTTTTGGTACTGTGTCTGCTTTTTGCTGGTGTGTTTACCTTGCTGAGGCATTTATGAGCCACATAACGTACAAGCTGCATGGGCTTCCTCCTAGGATGTTGTTGTTCTGTATTTTTTTAACCAAGAGTGGAAATCCTTTCTGGTTTTGAAGCATTCGATTGGATGTGAAGTGAGTTTCTTGGAGATGGCCCACACCCCAGGAATTGGGGAGAAATCATAAAAGACTGCTGTGTCAGGCACTGGGAAAATGCTATGATAAAGCTGTGCAGGTGTAAATTTGGGGAGCTTTGTGGGGCAAAGCACCTCTCTCAAGGCGCTTAGGCTGCAAGAAGAAGGTCTGCTCTTGTTCAGTCATGCTCTGGCTGTGGGGTGCTCATTTCTTGGGTTGAGCTTGG
Source organism: Leptocoma aspasia (assembly GCA_013399835.1). Lineage (NCBI taxonomy): Eukaryota > Metazoa > Chordata > Aves > Passeriformes > Nectariniidae > Leptocoma > Leptocoma aspasia. The sequence goes on from VXAX01004369.1 coordinate 523,436, forward strand.
AGGATGAATTCCTGCTGTCTGAGCTGAGTGCCCATCTTTAGTACCTGTGAGATAAAGTACAGCATTACCTCAGTCACAAAGAAATAGTCACAGAATGGTTTGGATTGGAAGGAACCTTAAAGATCATCTTATTCCAGCCCTGGGCAGGAACACCTTCCACTAGACCAGGTTGCTCAGAGCCTCACCCAGCCTGCCCTTCTCCAGAGACTGCACAAACAGCCCTTCCAGCTCTGATTTCCAGCTGCTTTCTCTCACAGCATCATTTACGAGGTGACAGGGATGTGGCTGTTTGGGAAGCTGTTCTGCAAAGTCTGGATCTCCTTCGACGTCATGTTCTGCACCGCATCCATCGTCACGCTGTGCTTCATCAGCCTGGACAGGTACTGCTCCGTGGTCACCCCCTACCACTACTCCAGAAGGATGTCCCGTGGCAGGTGAGTGCAGCTGCTCCTCATTTGGGGTCCCTCCAAGTTGTCACTTGGCCATGGCCTACACTGATCTGAGGCTGAATGAGCTGTTGACAGGTGCTGCCCAGGAGCAGAGTGGTGTGGCAAAAGGAACTTTCACCATTTAAAACTGCAGAAAATGCTTAACGTGGTGCAGGAGAGGACAAGGAGGATGCAGCTGAGGGGGTTGGATGGTGCTCCTAGGAGAATATTTTTTGAGCTAAGGAAGGGTTGCAAAATGGGGTAGAAACCAGTGATGTGGGCTGGGTTGGACCTACAGGTTTTTCCCTGTGCAGTCACTTCACCGGCGTTTCATAGAATCACAGAAAGGCTTGGGTTGGAAGGGACCTTAAAGATTATCCTGTTCCATCCCCCTGCTCTAAGCAGGGACACCTTCCAACAGACCAGGTTGCTCAGGCCTTGGCCTTAAACATTTTCAGAGATGGGGATGGACTTAGAAGAACTTCTAAGGACTAGGTGAAAGGAGACCCAGAAGGATGCATGTAGCAGTAGTCTTCCCTCTCTTAAACTCACCATCTTTTCTGAAGTAATAGGGAAAACAAGGAGAGTTTCTGAGCTCCCATGAGGGTTTCATGTGAAAGGCTGAAATGAGGACTGCAGGGTGGGGAAAGTCATCTGAGGGTGGGCAGAGAGGACACTGCAGCAGTGGAGTGCTTTACAGGGTGGGTTCAGGCTCTTCTAGGCATGTTTTTCCCACTGTCACTCTCGCTGTGTGTGATTTGTGGATCACAGGCAAAGAGAGGAGGGGGCTGTGTGGCCCCCCTTGCAGATTCTGTCATCTCATGCCCATCAGCTCCATCCCCATCAAGGCCTGGAGGGCGAGATAATGGCCAGATACTAAACTGAAAGCAAAAATATCTACATGCTGTTGTTTCAAATACTAACCAACATCTGTAAAACCTTTCCTCATCTTTTCTCAGCCAGCTCTGAGCACTCCTTACACTGACCCCAATTCTGTCAACTACAGACCAATTACCCAATTGTTAGAGATATGCACGTCTGGACTTGTTATAGGCCAGCTTTTTCCCTTCTCCACGCCCTGCTGGACTGCTCAGCAGCGATATCCCACACAGGTTACCATGGGGATTGAATCGTACTGGATGTTCTCAACTCAAAATTACTCAGACCCTCCCTCCCCTCTGCATCTCTTTCCTTTTGCAGATGCATCGTGATGACCTGCATGGTCTGGGTATATTCCTCCCTCATTTCCTTCCTTCCCATCATGCAAGGCTGGAACGAGATCCCTGGGGTGGACTTTGACGCGGGCAGAGAATGCATCTTCGTCACCAACTGGGTTTTTGCCATCGTGGCTTCCGCCCTGGCGTTTTTCCTTCCATTCACGGTCATGTGCAGCATGTATTTCTTCATCTACCGAGCCTCCCGCCTCAAGGCCACCCGCATCATGTCCCAGACGCTGGAGATCCACTACCACCCCAACAGCAAGCGGCAGAACCACCTGCAGCTGGAGAACAAGGCCACGAGGACCATCAGCATCATCATCTCCGTGTTCGTGCTCTGCTGGCTGCCCTACTTCGTGCTGAACGTTTGGCTGGCGGCCAGGGGCACCGCCTCCACCAGCACCGTGCTGCTGGGCACCTTCAAGATCATCACCTGGCTGGGGTACTGCAACTCCACCATCAACCCCCTGCTCTACGCCTTCCTCAACAGGGACTTCCAGCACGCCCTCAAGAAGCTGCTCCTCTGCAGGCGCAGGTCTCAGGTGGACGTTGGGGAAGACATGGTTTCCATAGCCACGTTTTCCAAGACTGCTCCAGAGCTGGAATACAGCGTGGCGGTGCCCAACGGTGCCCCGAAGGGCAAAGCCAAGTCATAGGGGTTCAGGATCGGTCGCTGGAGGTGGTGGTACAGAAAGTGCTGGAGCACATCCCAATGGAAAAATAAAGGGTAGGAAAATAGGGGAAGGAGGGGCTGGAATATTACAGCTGGGGACAATACAACAAAGATGCATTTCTTCACCTTCCACAGTTTCAGTAACAAGGAACTCAGATATTTTAGAGGCAATTTGTTATAGTGATGGAGCTAATTAATTCCTGGATAATTATTTTTCTAATGAGCATGTCCTAAGACAAATTCAACCTTCATGTTGGGTAAAAAAACCAACCAAACCAGTGTGATACAACGTGACCTTACATTTGTGCACATCCTGGTGATCTGTGGCAGGTGGGACAGTGTTTCTTATCAAGCCACTGTAGCTTCTCATCTCCAAGTTTCATTACAGATTTGAACAGTTTTAATAACTCCACATGTGCCAGTCTGTGTACGGGAATTAGAGGAGGGATGTGGCCAAAAAGCAGAGCTCACTTCCTAAAGAGGCACCACTCCGCAGCCTGGGCTGCTGCTTAGGGTTCAGCTCACTGCCTTCTGCAACATCTGGATATTCACAGCTTTCCGTGGCCTTCTGTGAATTATCTGTGGGTTTCTTTGTTAATTCTGGAAGGGGACATTCCATGTGGCACACCCCAGGAGATGACAAAGACTTGCTGTAGCACCAGGAGCGCTGCAGTTTCAAAGCTACAGGTGGCTGACACCACCAGAAGATGGGATGTGGATAGGAATTGTGTGTACACTGTGATACCTACCACAGAGACATAAAAAAATCATGATAAACGGAAATTATTTTTTCTACTCCCAAGTGCTTGTCTGGACTTCCAACAGCACTGGCTCCCTGCAGGAAAGCCACAAGTGCCTCACTGAAAGGTTACTCTGAAAAGGTAGCAGGGGACTGTCCTCAGAGGTGGCAAAATGCAGTAGGACCTGCCTGGAGCAGCTGAGCTACTGAAGATGCCAGCACAAGGGTCAGGAGTTCTCTCAAGAGCCTAGTGGAAAAACCAGCCCTGACCTGGGGTTCAACAGTGGTTCTTGTGTGAAATGACTCTCCATGGAGAGGGTGAGGTGTTCCAGATCCTACAACTGCAGCAACAACATGGAGTTGGTAAGTAGCTACACCTTATTCTGAGGGAAGCATCCCGTGGGCACAAAGGTGGACAGGGCAGAAATCCTGCTGCTGCCACCCAGGTCATTTTGATAAAACAGGACAAGGAATGGGGTTTCATTCCCAAGGGCTATGGGGGAGGAAAGAAGCTGAGGGATAGGCAACAGGACCCCAGTGCAGCACAGCAGAACCCCAGGCCAAAGCCCCTTTTGCAGGGCTGTGAGCTCACAGCTATCCCAGTCTGGGCATTCTTACATAAAACAGCTGGCAGGAAAGTACACATCATTCAGAGGAAAACCTCTCAGATGAGAGAAGAGCCTTTCTCTGTCAAACCCTGGAGCAAAAAGGGACAAAGGGACAACACATTCCAGTGCTTAGAGAAGAAAAGACTGACCAGGCAGTTCAGAGCTGAGCATGGCCAGATGCTTTTGTGGCTGGGCAGGGACCCTGCAGGGGAGGACTCATCCATGCCTTTGAGGGCAAGTGCAACATCCCAGAATATGCAGACACACCTGGTGTGAACACATAGGCCAGTTCTGGTACTGAAGTGCTGCAGGGCCCTTGGAATAGGCAGCTACCCACATCCAGATACACAGCAAGTTAAAAATACCTTAATCCTCATTTCCTGTGCTCCACCTGTAATCACTGAGCTGGCAGGGAAGGCAAAGAGGCTCCATGTGTGGCCATTTCACTGGGCAGCTGCAGCTGATGCAGACAGGGACATCCAGGGGAAGGGGACACACTTAACTCTCCTGCTTAACAAATCCTGCTCCTGATCAGATATTCACTGCAGCATTCTGGTTTCACCTGGACATGCCCGTATCTAGGAGGGTTACCCAAGAGGACGTGGAAGACAATCACTGTAATCTACTTCTGCCTTATCAAAAAGCTGCAGGGTGTCAGCTGGTTTAATTGCTGGTCACAGTGTCACACCACAGCACAGTAATCCCCAGAAGAATTTGAATCCAGTATCTTTTTAGGAAACTGATCTCAGAGACTTTAAGAAATTTAAGTCTGTAAAACAGAAAAATACAATTGTACAAGAACAGTTCTAAGAGCATAAGAATTATCCGTTCTCCCCTCTCTGGTGAGCAATTGCCTCCATAATCCACCCAGTTTAGAGCTCAATTCCATTCTTTCTCCAGATCCTGTCTCACTTCCAAGCAGCACATTTGGTTTTGCGTCATCACACACGCTGTGGCCAGTGTGAGGCAGGGAAGCAAAGGAAGTTTCAAGAATGCAGAGCCCATCCTGTTCCCACTGCACAGGGCTGCCATCTGCAGCACACACGGCTGCAGGCTTCCAACAGAAGCAACTACTATTTTGTCTTATAAATAAAAAAAGTTTATTAAATCATTTAGACTTGAAAGAAGTCACAATAATCAATGCACTCAACAATTACAGCAAGTGCATCCTGTACACCACCAACCCAAATGGATTGATTCTGTATTTTATAAATAAAAATTAACATATTTACAGTGAGAAATAAAAGCATGGCATTAGGCAGTTAAAGTAGCAGATTACACAAATGCCTACCAGTTGATTTTTTTAAAAAGTACAAATCTACAAGATAACATATGACATGTATGACTTCATTAGGTTTAAATTTTCAGAATCACAACATTTTTGTACATAATTTTGACTATGGCTCTTCCAACCACTGCCTATAAAACCCCCCATTTAAGGGCAAAAAGCTCATTTTCCTTCTCTACAGCTTCATCCGTATAAGATGCATTCCCTAAGATCTACTGTAGTGCAGAAGTATGAAATTATTTCCTCTAATGACAGGCTATGGACAGTGACAATATGTACAACTGTGGTACTTTTTTTGCTTTAGAAATAGTGCAGATTCCCAGTTTACTCACCAGGGACAAAAATGGAGTCAAAGTTAATTTCAAAATCATCTTCATTTCACCAAAGAGCAAGTGACCCGGACAGACACTCACTAGGCTTAGAGACTGTAATTTGCTCTATAAAAATACAGTATTTTAATTCTATTTACATGTTACAGATCTCTCACTCACCCAGCAAGCTGACATTTACAAGCTTCAAAAAAAAACCCAAGAAACCCCCCAAAAAAGGATAATGGAGCACAACATTGGCAAGCACAGCAGCTGGACCCATCCGCTTAGGAAAGCAAAGGTAAGGAAAATGGAATGTGAGAGGTTTGGTTACTGGGCTTCATTGGCTGTCAAAGTAAACAAAAATCTGTCCAACACGTCCTATACATTAAACATGGCAAAAAAAGCTGAAGTAAACTATTCCCAAGATAAACATTCTGCATCATAGGATCCTTCTGCTGAACAATCCCTGTGAAACCTGGCGAGTGGAAGAAGTGATCCTGAGGATAGTTATTTGCTTGGTTGTCTGGAATGTTTATTTCCTGATAGGCTCATTGTCCGTGACCTCTGCCTGAGCACAGGTTTGGGTGGGAGCTCCAAGTCTTCAAAGACAGGATTTTCTATGATTGCTGCAGCCTCTGGTCGTTCAGTGGGACTTGGAGAGAGCATGTCCTTCACCATGGTGTACTGAAAGAAAACACAACACATATTACATGAACCAATCCATAAACTCTTCCTCATTTCATGTCCTGGCTTCAGCTGTGGCTGTGTGAACTAGTGGAAAATACCCCCAGCTGCTTTCTGAGTTATTTGGGTGTTAGTGCTTTGGCTCAGTAGTATGAAGTGCACTAAATATTTTAAAATTTATCACTGTGCATCTCTTAAAGTGTCTTTACTCTCAGGGACTGAAAACGATTTGGCAAACCAAATCAGACTCAAGGTTTAACAGAGATACAAAAAACTTCACATTATTTGCAATCAAAATGAAATATGTGATACATCATTTATATGTAATTTTTAGATTCATATTTTAGCCCGAATGCCTGAAAGCACTTCAGCTTTTTACTGGGGAGGTTTTGTACATTACCTTCTCTTTACCTGCAACCACATCACTTTACAGACCTGACTAATGAGAACAGAGCACAATTTGCTCGTGTGATTTCCCTCTTGGGAGGTCCAGTTCTGGAGGGGATCCCATACAGCCATGGTACTACCCCGAGGCTCTCTTTTACCTGAAACTCTGCACTTTCTCTTTGGGAATATGGATTTGTTGCAGGAAATCATGACAGGATGTATGTGAAATGAATGACTGTAAGTGATAAAGGGAAGCCAGGTAAAAATGTATTCCTGGAGGAGAACTGTGACAGAAGTGTCATTGTGCCCATTACTGCAATGTTATAGCTTTGAAATGTAGAGAAATACAGGGATAGAGAAATGCATCTTAATAACATGAAAGCAACCTGGTTTCTCCATTTTTACCTGCAAAGCACCTAGAAAGCAAAGAAAAAAAGCTACAATTATTAATGAAAAAACTATAATTTATAGTATCAGCTGTACCTACCTCTTGTGCATATTTCTGAGTGAACAATGGTGGAAACTTCAAATTTCTAACATCACTTAAGGTCTGCAAAAATATGAAGAATGACATGTAACTTTTCTGAAATATCATTCTTTAGTAATATTACCCTATCCTTCAAAAATATGCAAATTATGCAAAGAAATCAGCCTGCTAGAAAGAAAACCCTTTGTTTTAAAGTGTTGCTGTAGTGGTTAAAAATCACAGCCTAGTTGAACAGGTGAATTGCTGCTTCCCTAGGTATTGAGCCTGCAACAGGAGGAATTGCTACAAGAATTGTGATCTCTGCAGTTTTAAATCAGTCAGATACATGAACTTGTACTTTCTCACTTTAGCTGAACAAAATCAACAAATCTGTGCACCACCCATAACTCCCAAGACAGCCTACACCAGCATTAAGACACATGAAATAATTGTCTCTGCATCACCAATGTAAGCACCAGTCTTTGTTTAACATTTAAGGAGGAATGGGAAATTTATCAGCAGTTAGGACAGCAGTTGTGTTGGGTATTTCTGTGCTTCTTTCATACAAAGGCCACTGGCTCCATCTAGTGACAGTGTTTTTCCCATGTTCAGTCAGAAGCACAGTATTTGGCACTTGAATTTTTTTGGAAGGATCTCCTTTTACAAAAGTTTGAGCAAAAAAATACAGAAGGTCTGAAGTTAAATCAAAATTCACTTCACTGTTACTCCACTGGAAGTATAAAGTGACCAGTTAATAGTGATGGGCAACAGCCAAACTCCTGTTCAAAAGAACTGAGTTTGATGACATTAAAATGCTTCAGAAAACTTTTCTCCTTTTCTGTCAGTTCAGCCTGCATTTAGTGATCTGTTTTCCAGCATGTCATTTGGAAATAAATTGCACTGCTACTGACTAACTGCTCACAGCTTGAGACAGAGGCAGCTCTCACGCTCCACCTCTGGGGATTTTTCCAGCCAGCTGTCACAAATTCCTAGAATTTGCTGGGTTACTTGGTCAGGCAGAGCATGTTTTGCTTCAGCAAACAGTGCTAATGCTTGGCTGATGCCAATGAAAACTTCAGTGTAACAACTGAGAAATAACTACTGAAGTAGCCAAACTCCAGAACCTGGCAATGAACGGGCAGGGGTTTCTTTTTAGCAAAAAGAGTGAAATGACAGTGAAAATCCTGGAAAGTCATTTAATACTCTCTTGAAGTAAAAAATTCAAATTAGATGAAATTTAGTTTTCATTCTGATTACTTGCTTTGCTTCTATTGCTAGGAGAGAAACTGGAAGGGCAAAGCCTGTAATCACCACTGCAAGAGATCTGAGAATCCAGGATGGCTCTTTCCTAGTATTTTGTTTCACTGAAACTGATCTAGAGAAATTGAAACTAATTTCAATGTTAGGGGTTCAAATTAAACACCAATTTCTCTTCTAGACTATACTCTTTGTGCCATTAAAAGCCAGAGCATTTTAATCAAGAGAATGCAACAGATGAAGCACTTGGTCAGGCTGCTGTTCAAGTTGTTTCTTACCTCTCTGCTAAACCCCCTCCATCTTCACTTGAGAGTATAATGCCCCAAAGCTCATTCAAATGACAAATACAAGTTTTAATGACTCTTTCTTTTCTGCATAGGTCACTGGCTGTCACAGAGGAGAGACCTTTCTGGCTGTAGTCCCTGTTCTCCATGAACTTGCTCCTGAGCAAGATGGATCTCACATTTTAACAGCAAGCAAGAGCTGTGATGCACCATCAAACATCCCAAATTCACATCTGGTGCAATGGATGTCATCAGTTAGGGGAAGATTGTGCCTGAAGCTGAGTGAGACTCACAGCTAAGACTCACTATAGGAAAAGGAACAGCCATTTTTCACCAAGTGCTCTGAGTGAAAAAGCACTGCAGATGCAAATGAAGGAAGAAATAATCAAAATGCACAGCATGGTTCCAATTCTTGAATGAAAACCAAGCTGGTAGGCTTAGAGTCACGAGCTATATTTGTTGCTTGAGTTCTTGGATATTGTAGTTCAGTAGTTTCTCTTACTTGGCTTGATAACAGAGGAGCTTTGTAAAGAAATTAAAGCCTCGATTCAACCACACACATTAGGAAGACTGCAGTTTATTTTCAGTGATTCAGGGGGTCTGTACAGGGCTGATAAAGCAGTTGTGCTCCTAGCTGCAAGGCTTTTCTCCAAAGAAAACAGGACCTCTTTTCTCCAAAGAAAAAGGGAACCTCTTGCCAGTGTTTCACCAAGCCAATAGCTGTTTTAAACCATGCTCAAACTGAAGACAGCCCAACACCACACATACCTTGACCCTCTCCATCTGTGTGCTGAAGGGGTAGAGCAGCTCAAAGAGAATCAGTCCCAGAGAAAAGATATCCACCTTGTGCGAATAGGTGTTGCCACAGATCTGAGAAGGCAAAACCAGGGTCAGGGCAATCAAGCTACTGGATGCAATTATCTACAAAGTAAACATCACCCTTGCAAGTCCACCATGCAGAGCTGAAAGCTGCAGCACAGGAACACTGGCAAGCTTCAGCAATGAGCACCAGGGAGCAATGTCCTGATCCTCAGCTCCTCTGTGCTGCAAAGCAAAATGTTTCACCTTACTTAAACCTCATCCACAAGAGTGTGGAATTAAGTGGAATCTTTGTTACAGTTACCTTCCTATACTGCATTAAAAGCAAGAAAAATGAATGCATTCAGTCTGAATAATTAGCCACTATTTTTGCTATAGCAAATATATATACTTAAATATTCATTTTGGAATTAAATTTAGCCCAAAATTCTATTTTGATGAGAAAGAATTAAAGTGACTTGATTGCAATGGTTTACTAGGAGTGCCTGATCTTAGAGCTCCCAAAAATTCAGGGCTATTCCAGGCACTGCTAAACACAGCTTTGGAGAAGAGAGCACAAACCTGTTCTGGGCTCATGTAGAGTTTGGTCCCTACTTGTCCTGTGTGCCTGGCATAAGCTGGCATTGGAGTCAGAACTGATTCCTCCTCCTCATCTTGGTCCATAGCAGTCACCAGTCCAAAATCCCCAACCTTTACTATGTCATCCATTGTGAAAAATATATTGGAAGGCTGGGAAAACAAAGAGGTAAAAAGAAAAGAACAAGTAAGTAACAAAGAAGTGTCTGTGTTTCAGTGGTTATAACAATTGGTTCTAACTCAGAAGCTGCCAAGGTTAAAAACACTCATTAAAGTGCTGAAGAATAACAGTTAACAATTGTAACTATTCAGGAAAAAGGTATTACTCCTGCATTAACCATTGCCTCCTCCTGAAAGTCAGTCTGCTCGTTTCTTGTCATTCAGCAGAGGTTTACCAGCAGCACACAGGTCTGCTGAGGAACACACACAGAGTCAACACTGATGGGAACAGCACAGGTAAGTTACCCAGCTCCCCATCACATGGCACCTTCACACCACATGCTGCAGTTCCATCTCCTGGGCTTTTATATTTTAACCCCTAAGTGCTAAAGTTGTTTGCTGTATTATTAAGCAGCACATAGCACATCACCTCAGTGTTAAATTATAGATGCAATGGGAACCAGGTCTGCTTTTCAGTGTAACTGTGCAGTTTAACGTGGGAACAGATGTTTGCGTAACAGAATTAAAAGTTTATTTTTGATAGAAGCTTGAGAACTTTGCAATTCATAAAGGCAGCAGCAGTGATGATCTGGCTTAACTCTCCTTTAGCTTGTTTGCCACACACCACCATCCTTGGTTTAGCCTACTGACAAAAGAGACTGGAACAGAGATGTCCCTTGGCCAATGGTGCACATCCAAGACAGTTTTTCAATAAATTTGCTTCCTGGCTGATAGAACAGCACCCTTGAAACCATTTTCTTGAAATACAACCACTCCAGCTGGGTTACAAATACAGACACAGAGTTTTGGGGGAAGAACAGACTGATCCTACAAGGGGAAGGAAGCAGCAGGATGCTGTACAGGGCCAAGCTGTGAAGAGGCAGGTGGTGCTGGGCAAGCTCCTCTCAGAGCTCCTGGGTCCTCGAGGCTGGGAGAACATGGTCTATGCTTTGCTGACACAAGCCCTGCAACAGAAGCAGGCAGACAGATAGAAGGCAATATTTTTCCACAAGATAAAGGACCACAAAGCTGACCTAGTTCAAAGTCCATCTGACTTCCTCAGTTAAAGACAAACCCACTGTGTGAATGAGAAACAAGACAGAGAAAAGGCTTCTTGGGTCTTTTTTTTTCTTTTTAGGCAATGGCTAGCTCTGAGGGGAGCACTAGAGAAACAGTTCCACAGTGCCCACATCCTGCCTCTGAAACTGCCTTCTGAGCCAGGCCTTATCTCCCACTGTATTTCCCTGTAATGAACATGCAGCCCTTTGGAGTCACAGTGCATTCAGGGCACAAAAGCCACTGCCCTGTAAACCCACAGCGTCTCCAGGCTCTGGCTGAAGTATTTACGGAGCATCCACCCCTCAGTGCACACCCACATGGTCAAAAGTCTCGATATCAGAATTTTAATGCTCAAGGAACAAATATCTCCATTAGGATTTTGTATCCCATTGCCTTGATCTCCATTCTCCTCCAACAAACATACAAGTCAAGATTTGTCTTGCTTCCTGGGGAAAAACTTGTAACAGAAAGTTTATTTTAATACTGCTCTGGCTGGACACAGACTTGTCTCTGAACAGGCTGGCACACAGCTTCTACAAATAGGGGAATGGACTCTCTGCTATTGCAAAATACCAGCAAAACCAAACCATCAAGATCACATTTGGGAGAAGAAAAAGCCTAAGGCAGAAGCACACAGTTTTGATTTAAGTCATCGGAAGAGTACAATCAAATATAACCACCCTCTAGTTTAGTTATCTTGCCACCTGCACAAAGAAATTTCTCTCCATATTCTTCAGTCAGAACAGGAATTCTCATTTTTTCACAGACATGAATAAGCTTCTCACACATCTGAAATACTCTGTTTAATTCAATTAATGCTGCAAAATGTATCCAAGACTGTTCTTGCAGTTCTGTGAAACTGATAATTTCTTTTGAGCCATCAAGCATGACCGACAGCTTATCCTAGGAATAACAGTAAATTCACTTGACAGACAGACTTTTGTTTCTGCACTTCATTTTCTTCAAAAGAATTTGCACTCTGACCTCTTCACTTGCTCACATAAATTCCTGCCATCTTGCCATTACAGTATCTCTGATTAGCAGGAGCTTAATTAATGCATTTTTAATGTGCACTATTAATTTAAATATTTAGATTACTGCTTGGATCTTTTGATATGCCCACATAGAAATTTATTTTCAGACAGATCTACCAGCTTTCGTTGGTGCCAATGGGAGCAAGAACTGGCCTCTGCTATCACGGAGCTCTGCCTGTAGCCAAGCCAAGGCAACTTTGCAGGTTATTCACTTGTTAGTGCTGGCACCAACTCAGGGCTGCATGACCAATCTCTTGGACAAATTACAAAATTAGATGAGATCTCTTCCTAGCAGCTTCTGAAAAGTATAGAAAATAATTAAATAAACTGGCTGTTGTTTTGACCAAATTAACACAAAACAGACAAATAAGCTTTGAGATCCAAGAAAAACATCTATACAAGCATAAAAAGTTTCCTGAAGGAGGAAGTTGTTCATCCAGGAAGACCATTTCCAAGCTAGTTATACCAAGTAAACAAAATTAAATCTCTTGTTCAAACTGCTGCCAGCACTGAACTTTTAAAATGTTCCAACAAAACACACCTGCTGATTAAGACTAATACACCTTTAAGTGAAGATCTACATAAGGTTTACTGAGCAGTGAACTCAGTGAAGACTGCAGAGGGCTACAACTGACAGTATTGTTAAAAAAGGTTATTAATAACATGTCTTGCAACATATTAGTACAGGGATTTAATTACTTTTATGGTCAGTTTCTCAAATACTAAAGATTTGTCAGATAACTGGTTCAAGGTAATTACCTACAGCTGATGGGAAAAGGAAATACTTGGAAGGTTTTTCTAACGAGTTTTTCTAACTCTGACACATCCTTTGAGGATTACTGAATTTGAACCTGCTTTTACTGCCACATCTCAGATGGTATTTTTTAGCTTTTGCTTCTGCTGATACCAAATTACCATCTGAGAAGCCACAATCATTTCAGTAATTACTGCACTGAGGAGGTAGGGTATTAATGCCTCCTCAAACAAGCAAAGAGAAACAGAACTGTCCACATTTGGCAAAAGAGATCCACTTCTCAGAGCTTGGCCTAATGAAACTAACTTTGGCTAGGCTCTTCAATTAAATCTATTTATTTGGTAACACATACTGACAGTTCCAGTGCTTTAAGCTGCAGCAAAATTAGGCACTAGCATAGGAAGATCATGAACAAAATGAAACAAAAGGTACAAGTTACTCCTGACTTCAGTTACACTAAACACCAGGTGCAAACCACCTTTCCCAGCCCTCCCTGTCTGGATGCTATGAGACATTAAAAATACTGTGAATCCTTCAGAAAGCTTCATTGTGGTTGCTGGCATTGGCTCACAATTCCACTCCAGGACAGTTTACATTTCAATCCCAGAGCAGTACTACTAAATTTTTACTTTCTCTAACCAAGAGTAACACTGCTCCTTTTAGGTTGTATTGCTATAGAAAGAAGGAAAATACCAGAATTAGAATCACAGAATTATTTAGGTTGGAAAAGACTTTTAAGATCAAGTCCAAACGCAAGCTCCACACTGCCAATTATCTGCTTCACTTGAAATAGTAGAACAAGATCCAAAATAGCTTTGTCACACAGCTCAGCACTGAATAACCCTGTAAAAAGAACATGAATTAAAAATACCATAGGACAAATGCCACTGATCTGTGCCAGGTACAAGAAGTCTTGCTGTAAGAAAGACTTTAATTGCAGTAACAAGTGATGAATGTTTATTTCCTGGAGCATTGCACCTCCAGATTATCGTACAGACATTAATTCAGCTTTTTTAACACCCGTGCTGAGGTCACTGAGAGGAGTCAGCTATTTTGGCAGGCTTTGTCTGCAGTGCCACATTCCTCCCACAAACAGCAACCTATGGATACAAACCTTGAGATCCCTGTGCATTAATCCTTTGCTATGCAGAAAGTCAACAGCTTCAGCAATCTGCAGAAAGATCTGCAGACACTCTGTCCTTTCCCTCTCCTCTATGGTGCATCTTCTGCTCATCCAGTCTTTAAGGTTCTCTTTCCGGCAGAGCTGCATCTGGATGTACAGATACACCTTTGGAGAGGTGGGTTTGACTTTCTCTGCAGTGTTTTTAGAAAGGTCCAGACTTAAACTTGTTGGCCTTGGAGGAGAAACAGAGAGGGGACTTCCTGAAGCAGATTTCTTGTTATCAGATTCCTTTGTACTTTTCCCTTTATCCTCAGAAGGACTCTCATTATGTGAAACATCAACTTTATCTTCCTTACTAGAGGCATTTCCACAGCCAGAATCCTCAAACACAATAGAGGAGGAGGTCCCTTCCTTCAGATGTACAACAGGAACAGCTGAAGAACAAATTTCCAAGGAGTGTCCCAGCTCATTACTGTTGATAGTACTGTCTTCTACATCACAGCCTGTAAGGACACTATCCTGAAGGTTTAATAGTGGATCTTCTGAGTGCTGCAAGTCCCTGTTGTCTGTGTCAGAGAATTCCAGAGGGGAAAACTGGCTTCCAGATGAATCTGACTGACCACAGGGTATCCCCACAGATCTCACCCTCTCTGATGAAGCTGCAGTAACTTCAATGTGCTCCTTTGTTGGAAATGGCTCTGTTGTGATCTTAAATGATGGCACATCCATCGGGCTGGGAGAACTGAGTGGCCAATCAGTGCTGGAACACAAAGTTCGGAGATCAATACTAGAGAAATTGTAGTGGATACCAGTAATTCCACTAGAAATGCACTTCCAAAAGCTCAGATTTTAACAACTGCTACCCCTGACACCTGTGTCATACTGCAACAAGGAGTGACTACCCAAGTGTGGGAATCACCAATAACCAGGATTTAGCATCTGTGTCTTAGCAAGGATAATGTTTTCTCATTGAGGCAAAAGTGTTGATAAAGGAATATTTAACAAGCTCTACTGCCTGGATTCCTAATGTGCAATCAGGCTCATCTTCAGTTTGAAACAATCCAGCCCTTTGGAACACGCACTGCAAGGACTATTTAAAGTGCCTTGGAAGAATTACAGCTGTGAAATGTTAATTTGATGCCTGAAATATAAAGGTCGCTGTATTCTAAAAATTGTGAGGCATGTTAAGATGTTATTATGAAACCACCCAGCAGTCTTGTATTAGGCTCATTCTATAAATGCCAACATACACCCACTTTTTCCTCTCTCTTCACATTCTCTAACTCCTTTATCTAATTTTCCATTTTTAACCTATTTCTACCAAGCTTCACAAATCATCAGTCTGATTATCCCTCACGTATTTCTAGAGAAATAAATTCACTGAATTCTTGGAGTACTGTATCAGGTCCATCTAACTCAAGACAATGAAGAGGAAGAAAGCAGTAGAAAGGAACAAAGAAGGCAGAGATGCCAAAGTTTGCAACTGAGTCACAGCAGCAATGCTCCAACCTTCCAATCACCAAGGTTCAGTTACACAAGTTCATTTAAGAACCATGTAGTGTTTCCTAAGCTGAAAGAAGGACCTTAACACAAGAGAGGACCCATAAATCAAGAACTTTATGCAGAAGCGTGATATATTTTTATCTGTTCAATTGAAAAGTTGGTAGGCTAAGTTAACAACCATCTCTCTCCTAGATAGTCTCTCCATCTTCCTGGATCCTTTACCAGTTTTCTAGTTCTCTTGACATACAATCTCAAATTCAATTGTTGAAAAGAGCCCCATGAGTTACCTTTCATCTTTTAACCACTGCTCATCCATCTTTTCCTGCCATCTCTCAGGGGGAGCTTCCAGCCATGCATTGAAATACCGAACAATCCCTGGATGCTCGAGCTTAGCCAAAGCCTTGACCTCCCTCATCACCTTCTCACGAGCCAGCTCCCTATGGTTTAGGGTGAAGAGAGACAGAGACATGGTCATAAAAAGCAACAGCACAGCACAAAAATTTCTGCGAAGGAATTTAATCAAAGCCGCCCCAATATACACCAGGCCAGTAGCATTGCTTTTCACGTCAAAACCAAGGTATGTCTTAAATTCCCCAGAGTAACTCCTTTAGCTTAGAAGTTTGGAGGAGCAAAATGTGCTCATAATGGCTCAATATTTAGTATTCCCTTTTCATGTAATTACAGGCAGCAAAAACAGGAAGAAATTCATCTTCCTCTCAACTGTTCTCAAGGACAGAACAAAAGATTTTAAACAGCAATACTCTATAAGGATGTAGAAGACACTGACACAAAAGACAGACAGCAGTACCTTAGTATTTGTTTAATTGGCAATAGGTAAGGAGGTTGCATAAGGACTATTTCTGTTCTGTAGACAGGAAAGCAGACAGCCTCCTGTCTTATTGAAGGAATTTATCTCTCTTCATAAGACTGTAACTGGATCAAATAAAGTCTGATGGTTTTATTTAATGGCTCTGATTATGCTTGGAAAAGAAGAATTTAGGCTACCTTGAATTTCTGAACAAAACTTTTAATCTTAAATAGTTAAGCTTATTTAACACATTAAAAAAATAGTAATTCTAGATTTCATAGCTTTACCCCCTCCCTCTTGCTGTTCTAACTTGAGATTTTCAGCAGCAGTGTCTCCCATCTCCCACTAAGAGGAAGTGCTGCAAGCTCTGGGTAGGGTAATCCAGCAGCATGGCTTGACCACCTATGACTGAGAGAAAAGGTCGGGGTTGTGGGACCAGAAAATGAAACAAATGGGCAAATGGAGTCAAAAAAGTAGGTGAGGGGGAGAGAAAAGAAAGAGGAGGTGGAGTAGGAAAGGTAAGGAGAGGAAGGAGAGAAGCACATTAACAGCACTACATTAACTGGTCCTGTTAGCAAAGGCTCCATTCATCAAGGAAATCCCCATGGAGCAGCATCCTCACAAAGGAATCTGCTATGCAAGTGTTTTAGCCAAGCAGGTCACCTCTGCTGGGATTGCATATGCCAGATTCTCTGTGCCAAAACTAAGTCAGCCCCACATTAATAAGTATGTCATTCATCCTAATGAAATATCTGGGAAATCAGTTCAGGAGCAGATGGTTCTGCGTAGGATGGGATCCCACCATTCATTCATGATTCTGTGTCCCAACAAATCCGTTCATTACCTGTTGGGCAATCGAATCCTCTTGATGGCATAGTTGCAGTCATCTACTTTATTTCTGGCTTCAAAAACCACTCCAAAACCTCCACGACCCAGACACTGAATTGGTTCAAAATCTGTCAGATATCTGGGAAGAAATGGGTATGAGGAAGGGACAGAAGAAGGGTGGGAGGATAGAGGAGAAAAATGCATTAATATAGATAGAAAAATAAAGTCATTTATGACCATGACTGAAGTAGTTCTGTACAGGCAAAACATGCTGAAGGACTTGCAGAATTTCTTATTTTTCCCTGCTCACCCACTGTGAGCAATTCCCTATCTATGAAATGGACAGTTGCTAAATATGTATTTATGCAGAGCCTATCACAGGCCAGCAGGATGCATTCTGCATGCACTGGACAAACTGAAGAGGTTTTTCAGAATACTAGGTTGCATGCCTACTGGATCCTGAGTATATAGCCCATGTTTCTACAGCTGAGTATTTTCTAAATCATTATTTGCCTTTAACCCTACCCCAAATAACCCTACTGTTTCTGCAACCAGTCCTTCTAAACATCCCATCCAAAATCATCACTGTTCTTAAATATCACTACTTTTCTTATCCTTCCTCATTTTAAACACTCCAGTTCTTACTTTCATTGAGTTACAAATGTACAGGAAATGGTCACATTTGAACTGGAGCATAATGGCATGCCTCTATTAAGCCTTTTGTCTTAACTAACTCCTTTGTAAAGGCAATAAAGGCTTTATTTCAAGTATAGACTGTTTGTTCTGCAGAGTATATAAAATGTCATCTGTTTACATCTGTGACTGCCTTTCTCTGCCTTATACTATAAACACAGGAACAGATGGAGTAAACACTGATTAAGACCTACAAGGATCCATCTCCCATTTTGTGTATCAGCAAGAAGTATGAGAGCAATACATCTGATCATGTGTAACCTGTTGACTCTCTGGAATTTCTGAGACTAATCACAACTGTAATGTCCCATGAGTAATGGGGTCACAGAGTCCTTTGTGCCAGTTGCTGATTATCCTGCAAAGTCAGAGGACTGGGAGTTCCTAGGTAAGAACAGGTGAACACCTACTCTTTCTATCTCCAGATAGCATTAGTAGCCACACTGATTAAACACCCTGTTTATGTTGTGTTGAACAGACCTCACCTTGACACATATCCAGAGTTCTTGGCATCACTCCAGCTGTTGTCTTTAATGTCTCCACAAGTGGGCTCATACTTACAATCAGTCTGACACTGTGTTTCAGACTCCTTCCGCAGCTAACAAGGATTTCCAAAACAAGAACAAAACAAACAAACAAACAAAATCAACTCCTTGAGTGCCTGAGACTGGTTGGTACCCTAGATATGGCATTAAATAAATATCTCCAGACACGTCAGAAGCAGTCTAATCTGCTTGCTGAAGCAGTTAAGCAAATTGTATGTGGCAGCTGGCAGCCTTCACACACAGATTAAACAATAAATTTAGGCTTTTGATTTTGTTATCTCATTAGTTATTAACTTATTAATATTACTCATTGCAGAGTCCAAACTGAAAGAAACAGCTAAAATAATTCCTTCTGTATTTGGGATTCAGAAAAAACTACTTACTCTGCTGTAAGGGTGGGGGTGGAAGAGTTTGCGCACAATGAAGGTCGTGGCTACGATACAAAATAAAATGGTGCCAACAATTTCCTTCCACCAGTGAAGCAGAAGAACAGGATCCTTCTTGCGAATGTTCTTGTAATTCGTGTCATCAAAAAATCTAACCGTGATCTGGTTGCTCCGTTTATTTCTCTCCCTCTTGTAGTAGGGTAAGTAATAACCATTATCTGTGCATAAAACACACAAAGAGAACACAGATTTACTTGCATGTACCTGTAAAACAACTTTGACTTCTTATTAATAGGTCTCCTCAACAGACATGGGGTGTTTTTATTTCCTTGCCCCATGATTTTAAATGGCATATAAGCAAATTCAGTTAATTAAGGTGGTGGACAGCAACTAGGTCTCCCTAGCATTAAACCGGAATATCTTCCTTATGGAAAACTTGTAACAACCATCCTGAGTCTCCAGCACTGTTAGTAAATTCAGACAAAAGTAATTCCCAAGGTTTTTCCACTCCAAACAACTCTCAGTGGCAACAGCAGCACACACAACAGCTCTTCAGTAGCAATTCCTGGCACTTTGTTGTGCTTTATGTGGCACTAGTTATATCTACATCACAACCTGGAAATCCTAGTTTGGGCAATAATTTCCTAGTTAATTAAATATTAAAAAAATACACATATTTAAGGTCAAACAAATAGTCGTTTATTAAAATTCACAGATAATAAAACCTGGGTATTTGAAACACTTCCAAGTCTGGAACTTCACCTACCATATGGGTACTGCAGAACTGACAGTGCTCCATTGCTGTATTCCTCATGAGAATACTTGTCATTACTGAGACACTTATCAAACTCATCAGAGCCCACCAACACTGGAGTTCTGGAAGGAGAATCTAAGCATAGAAAAGACAAAATTCTCTGAGCTTTATTTCAAGTACAGACTGCTTATTCTGCAGAGTATATACAACGTCAATTGTTTGTTAAATTCTCTTCCCACGTTAATTTGAAGAGAACTCCAATTGCATAATCTTACAAAATGCCTCTTGAATCAGGCCATGAGAAGTATATTTCATAGAAGGAAACATTAAGAAAGGTACTTTAAAGTAACAGTTACTTAATAATTCCCCCCCCTTGACAAGTCAATTCACTCATTTTCGCATCACAGCAAATAATTTCTTTCTCTTGTTGAAAAAATTGATTAAGACAACCCAACACTTCATTACTAACAAAGACCCTGTCAAATCCATAGTAAAAGAAAACAAACATTAAACATTTAATTAGAAATAAATAAACACTTAATAAAGCACAGAGATATTCCTGAAGTACTTTACAGTTGGAAACATCAGACTAGTATGAAACATCAGAACAGTTTGAAACAAAACTAGTTTCTGGAAATCAGACATATGTCCTGTCTTTTCTAAGCTAAGGTTATAAATTAAACTCTGACTTGTTACTTACGGATTAAAGGTTTCCACTTGATTTTGGGAAGAGGAATAATTTCATTATCGTTCCTGGATTCCAGAGCCTTTGGGTTGGTTGGGAATTTCTCAGAAATTCTGACTGATGATTGAAGATACAACTGACCCCTGAACATACCTAAGTAATAAACAAGGAAGTGTTATTAGTCTTTAGATTTGGTTCTCTTCACCCCTGGAATAAAACTGCCTAGTCAAAATACATGGTTAAAAACATTTTTGAAAATATTCCTTCATATTCTGAGAACCTGACATACTGACTCTGATTGCTAGGCTGGATGAATTCAAGTAATATCTTCCCTCTGTTCTAGGAAAGCAAGAGTTCAGGATATCTCATTTTCACTGCTGGAAAGCTGATGCTACAGGAAAATGCCAGCAATTTTTAAGAGCTATAAAGGAGTTTGGGATTTGCAGAAGTAAGACCTTGTTCAAACTTCCTACCCTTGTTAATGCTGCCCAAAACAGCCATTACCAGGAAGGCTGCAACAATCTGGCTTCTTCTTAGTGTTATTTTTTATCTGTTATTCTAACCATTAATTAGAAAGCTACAAGGTGCAAAGACTTAGAGAAAAAGGCTAAGGCAAACCAAGTCTTAGAAAACTAAAGAAGCACATTTACCTCCCAGAGACAGACAGCCGAGGAGGAGGACCTCAAGCCACTCTATTTCAAATTGTCACAAACCACATCCAATGAATCTAGACAGCTGGATGAAAACTAAGCCATGTAAAATCTTATCTGAATTTTCTTCACAGTAAGTTACTGCAATCAGTGTACAAATTAATGGGCAATAAGGCTGCTTTGTTAGCTGTCAACCTGTCCTCTAAAGTTTCAAGACTTTTAGTCATCTCCAATGTACTGAAACTACAAAGCAATGAACATTTCAGAATCAAAATGGAAAAGATTTATGGGTTTGAAATCTACCAATACAAAAAGATTTGCTTTACTAAAACCTCAACAGAGAAATTAATAATGTTTACTACAGAAAATGCTGCAGTTGGCATCTCACCCAAATAGACACTGGATTCTGTGGCCCCTCTGGCAGCTTCCACAAGATCTTCTTCATCTTCCAGTACCTCATTATTTGCTGTGTAACTCGTGTCATCAAACAGACTGATTGGAATTACTTTGCCATCCTTAAGCAGCCATGCAGAAGCAATTGGAGTGCAAAACTGAAGGGGAAAGAGGTAATTGGAAAATGAATGTTGTATTAATGAGCTATTAAATAAGAATAATAAAAAACAAAGTGCTTAAATTTCTTGGTTAAATTTTTGTAACAGATGCAGCAGCTCAAAGTCAGAACTTCAGTTAAAAAATTACAAGCAGATGTGTGCTCCTTTACAAAGACAGTGCCTGAAACCAAAGATGAAAGACATCTTCAAAACGTCTACTTTTGTGATATTTAATATTCTGTCTTTCCCCCTACCTGGTATTCCCATTCCAGATGTCCTCCTCGTCTGTTAAAAGCCATCACCTTCCAGTCAGCCACAGAGACCTTTATCACTGTGTCTTTCATCATAGCTTCCTGTTCATCCACATCTGAAATAATTTTTGTTTCTTCTTTGTTCATAGTTGATTTAAAATTGCTCTCAATGTATCCTGCTCTGGTTTCAATATCTGGGACATAGCGCAACTCAAAGTGACCAACACTGAAATTCCACCTCAAAGAAAAAGAGAAAACCTTTGTAGAAACAGCTTTTATATTAGAAGGAAGTCCCAAGTCCTCTGTGCAGGAGATTTCTAAACTGAATTACCTATATTTGGTCCATATTTTCACAGCAAACTCTCAAACTGTCAAATGAACAACACTGTACCAGGCGGGGAGTGCTAATCCAGAACACAAATCAAACAAGCTGAGAAATGTTGTCCAACATGATGGGTGAACTGAGAAAAAAGCTGTTAAAGTAGGGCCAATGGCATTAAAGGTTTAGTGTATGAAGGGGGAAATTAAAATCATCAAGTATTACAGCTGGGTGTGCTTCGTAAGAAAACATTCTGTGGCTGATGAAAGCAGTAAGTACAAAGCTGTTAGGAAGCAGCATTCTAACAAGCCCTTCTTCTCTTCACTAATTACGTGGATTTAACTGGAAACATAAGATTTTTCAAACTGAGAAAGGGACAATGTTTTTTTTCCTTTAACCCCACACACAACCTAACACAGAACCCTTGACAGGTACTTCATGAAACCAGGACTGCTCATGTCCCATAGGTTAACACCAAAAGAAGAAAAAAGTATAATGAAAACTGTGTAAGGAGCACAGTTTTCTTGCACAGCAAAAACTCTTCAATTCTTGCAAACCTACAAAGATACAGATACAGAAAAGCATGGCATGTGTGGACAGCATGAAGGGGTAAATATTTCTTGAATAGTATACTTGGGTACCTAAAGCTTCCTATCAGTCTGGCAACCACCAGGAGCCCAAACTGGCTCTTTAAAGAATTTACACCCTTATGGTAAAAGTTTAGCATATTTTATACACTCCGTCGATTTATTAAAGACATTACTTTTTTTCCTCTGGATTAAAACCCCAGATGTTTCCTACCCATTCCATGTCACCAGGAAAGCACCTCTGTTTCTCACCACAAAGACAGGAGGATTCTGGGACACAAGACTAAATACTATGGTTTTGACATACCTCTCCTGGCTAATATCTGTCTCCAAGAAACACAGAAACCAAGATTTATCCTCTCAGACATCTGATCTGTTAATCTACTGAGTTCTCATTAGGTTCTCTCTGATAGGCTACAAATTCACAACCTGTCACATCGTGCTGCAAACAGAAGAGGGAGCAGGGGAACAGGGAATGACTGGTTCTCCACTATGTTGCTGTGCAGTTACTTGTATCTATGTACAGAACCCAGCTTTTTAAGTCTGTTTTATGAAGTGGGTTTGGAGTTTTTTTTCCAGAAAATACATGTCTGTAATTTTATAGAAATCTCGATGTATTAAAACTTCAATGTGACAGCGTTAGAAAAATCACAGATTGAATCAGTTTCTACAGCTTAGAAAGAACAGACCACCTACATTATGGAATGAACAACATAAATTTAAGAATGATTTAAAATATCAGCTTAAAATGAAAACTCAAGACATCTGTCTCCTCCTCTGTCTCTGTTCTCCCCCCCTTTTTTTTTTTTAAAGGGATTTCAAAATGTGCTGTGTTTGCTAAATGATTTCAATCATCCTTATAAAGTCTACATCCAAAAATTACAAACTTAAATCTTAACTCTAGAAAATTATCCAAAAAATATCAATGACTTAAAACCCACTATATTACTAGTAAATACACAAAAAAATCCAAAACCCTAGATGAAAATCCTTAAACCTTGATGTAACCAAAAACCTTAGAAGTGATAACAAAACTCATTAGAGCCATACTCTAAATATGAAAAACATAAACATATATATAAACTCTGCAAAACACTTAAAAGCATCAAACTTGTACTCAAAATCTAAAAAGAGCAAACATCACACATCATTGCCCCCCTCCCCAGTGGCAGTTACCATTAGTAGGTAAAGAATCTCCAAGTCAGTAGATTATAAGAAGACTTTTAAACTGTCTCCTCTTGTACAAAAGCAACGGTTAGAACAAACATTGTAGTGACATTTGCCCTGTATGACAAACTCCTCCGAGGTGAGCAAGGACAAGGGAAGCAACTGTGATCTGACTCCTATCTCTTCTGCCTCACCATCTCTGTGGGACTGTTCCTGAACAGCTCAGACTCACTTTTCATTGCCACTGCGTGGCCCCACAGCTCGGACGGTTTTCTGGGTGCGGTGCAGCAGCAGCGTCTCCTCCTGCTCTGTCTCCTCATCGTCCCAGCGGCGGCAGCCCACGGCTGAGCAGATGTACTTCACCTGAGGGACGAGGCAGGCTCACATGTGCAACTTCAAAACAAATATAATCAACAGCAATATTCAAAGCTAACAATCCTTACAGCCTGTTCTTGGCTGGCAGGCAATTTGGAGCTCCGTGACTTTAGATGTTTGACTGGAGGGATGTTGAAAAGCCTGGTCTAAGAGATAACGGCTTTTCAGAACTAAAACTTTCAAAGGATTCTAGGAAGTTTACAGTCTGTGGTATTTTGACTACATTTTGCATGTACTTCTAACACAAAGAAATCTGAGCTCTCTCTTTTCCCACTATTTCTATGGACATCAAAAGAACATTCCTGCAAGACCCACAGCATAATTCTCCTTTCATGTCATATTTGTCTCAGCATAA
Source organism: Leptocoma aspasia (assembly GCA_013399835.1). NCBI lineage: Eukaryota > Metazoa > Chordata > Aves > Passeriformes > Nectariniidae > Leptocoma > Leptocoma aspasia. Next base: position 547,756 of record VXAX01004369.1, read on the forward strand.
CTCTATCAGCTTCAAATGAAGTATTATTGATTTCTATAAAATACCACAAAGCCTTCCCCCTTTGCCTTATCAGCTATTAAAAGGAAAAGAAAACCTTAATGAACTCTCACAGTCAGTTTCCAACAGTCCCAATCTCAAACAGAATTTGCATTATATGGGCAATGCCAGAGAGATGAAACTGCCCAAACTCTTAGGAAGGAAGAGTCAGGCACTATTTCCTCTAAGAGGCAGCTTTGCTACTGTGAGCATAAGCCAGGAATCAAAACAGAAATGAAAATTTCCTCTTCTGAGCACTGGAGGAAGAGGAGCCTGTTGGTGCACAGAGCCATCTTCTACCAGTGAGGAAATCAAAAGGAATTTATGAACTCTGGCTTGGGGTCTGTGCTCTTTATCATTAGTGATGATTGCATACCACACCACAGAAGTGTTCCACATTGAAATGTATGGCGTAAATTAAAAGAAAAAAAAAATCCTGATTTTGTTGAAACAAACACTGGGAACGTTAACATTTTTAAACTGAATCTATTTTTTAACTTGTTTTAAAAAGCAGTGTTTCTGAATTATCAAAAGTCTGTTCTACACTACACAAAGTATGTACAAGCACTTCAATGACATCTGACAACTTTTAAATATGACTTTAAAATACAAGGAGAACTTCTGATAGTAAGCACACTCACAACAACTAAAAGTCCTTAACTTTTGCATATGTTCAATTTTTTCTGTTCTCATTACTTTTGAAAAATCTGGAATTAGTTTTAAAAAAGATGTGACCTAAAGCATTAATTGATACACTGTGAGCTCAACTGCAAAGTCTACTTCAGACAGAGCCAGATGATGCAGCTGAACTCTTCCCACAGAAAGGGATCATCCCTCTTATCCTGTCACTATGCTCTGGTGACAAAGCCCCTGTCCCTTCCCTTGTGCTGGCTCTGGCACTCCCTGATCTCCTGCTACAGCTAACCCAGCACAAAACTAATCCAGTAAAAAGTGAACAGTACTCTGCTGGGCTAGCAAATGGTGAGACAAGGGTTAAAGCCAGCACAGGGGGCAGAGCAGGAGCTCCCAGGCAGGAGGAGATTGCAGTGCCATGCCACCTGCTGCAGCCCATGAAGCTCAGGTTCTGCCCTTTTGTGCCCTGCAGTTAAACTCTTGAGCTGCACCACACTTTAAACCTCAGGAGTTACCTGTGTGCAAGGCAGAGCTCGAAACACACAGACACAAAACACCTTTCCAGGCTCTTACCTTCCCTGAATAGGAGCTCAGCCCGTAGGTGGTCAAAGACTTTCCCCCAACTAAGACAACGTCCTCGCCGAATTTGTAGGATGACTCAAGAAGAGATTCGACCGTGAAAGGAACGGCTTCCATGCTCTCCCGATCCCGATCCCACTGGAACAGATCCCCATCCAAGGATGGGATAATCATCTTGTTTCCAAATACCTAAAATAATTGAATTCAAGGTTAGATATGATTTAACCATATTTTTATAAAAACACACAGACCACAAATGGCAACTGAAATGCCGTATAAGCAAGTCTAGTGCACTATGCTCCGGTGTCCTAATGGTTTTGTATCTCAGGGTCCTATTTTTCAAAGTTACACTGAAGACAGAAAACTTTCAGGCATTCAAATCAAATCCATGTATCACTATTCTTAGTTAAAAACAGTTCAGTGTGTGACACTTCTTCAAAACATTTGAAAGCTCGATGAGTTGACAGGCTTCATCCAAAACTGCAGAAAATATGATGTGGGTTGAAGCATTCTCCAAGAGACAGGCACTGGTTAAAGTGCAAAGTTTTGCAGATTATTTGTGATAGTTTCAAGATAGAGTAATTTTGAAAGTACAACTGAGGCTGTTTTCACGATTAATGTCTACTCCAGAATATCCAACCGTGTGTAAAGCACAGATCAATTATCACTGAGATCAGAGCTCACATTTCACCTTTGCCTCTCCAGACAGTTAAATCTGACTTCTCAGACTTTCTTATCTTTAAGCACACTGTCCCTTTAAAAATTGCCTGGCTTTTCCCTAAACACACAAGTAAGAAAAAAAATCTTCACTGAGATACAATATTTCACCCATTACACAGAGATTTTCAAGGAGATCCTAGTTCAGAAGTATGAGTCATTGTCAGTGAGTACTAAGGGACTTATTAAGAAACTCATTATCAGCATGATGGACCATAACTAATGCTGTGGAGCCACAGTGGCTGTGCCCATCAAGAACAGTGAGAAACTGTAATCCACATAATCTTAGCTTCTGAGGATATGAACTGACATGGGAAGTTTTAATGTTTTTTCAGAACCTCTGTCCATTTGGGCGGTATCCTACAACATAATTACATTAAATTTGGATACTTGACACATTAGGAATTAAAGACTGCTTCTGGTATATGTGTATTAGACACCTGGAAAAAAAATTCCTGCTCAAACTCCAAGGCACAGATGTGTACTATGAAGTGGTACAAAAGATGAAGATTTCTTCATGTTATTATTTCTGGAGCACCCGTGAGGATCTGAAACCACATGTTCTGCATGATTCAAATTCCATATAACATGGAATTTTTATTCCTCTAACTGGGTCAGAGTTGAGCAAACAGCATTAAGCAAAGTTGGGATTCACCTGAACAGGGAGGGAAAGACAGATGTTGTAGATGTGTGCATGTCACGACTAATATTTCCTCATACACTGTTCAACACACCTCATTTAAAGAGAAAATTCAGCTGAGTTAGTCCATACTGTGGGTATTTAAGACCCTAAAGAATCCAACACCAATGCTTTCCAGCTTTGAAAAGCCTCATGATGACAGACAATTGAAATAAAAACTCCTCTCAGGAGCACAATGTGTAATTGAAGAGAGGATAAAAATAAACCCCTGAGATTACCTGTGAAGCTCTTTACAAAGCAAAACTAGGTGTGTTCTTTCCCTCTCAGGTATTTACCTTATTTACCTTTACCTTGGCAATAAAGGCCAAACGTCCTGGAAAAGACATTGCATGTGACACACAAATGTTGCATTACGGCCTACTACTGGGGAGGAAAAATAAACACACACAGCCCTATACACACACACACAGAAATAAACCAACAAAAAAGGAAATATTCTGATAGGGGAGTGAGGCATGTCATTTGTAGAGATCACCTGATCAGTGAACAAATAAAGCAAACAAGGTTTATATAAACATTCATATTCAAGAGCAATCTTGTGGTCTTGAGAAACAAGAGACTGAGAAGATTTGGGAAACACATTTTTAAAACCAAAATGCCAATGCCAACACTGCAGCTGTAACCATGGTGGAAGTACCTTGTTAAAACATTCAACACAGCAGAGTAATGCCACAAAATGTTTCTGTAATATATTCTTTCAGAAGCCCATAATAATTCTGATGACAACTTTTAGCCTGTGCAGCTGTTACTTTGCATTAACAAATCCTCTGAATGGATCTGCACATGATCCACACACATGCAAGTAGTCTCAAAGCCCATCCAGTATGGGATACTCTGCTCCAAGGGCTGGAGACCATTCCATGGCTTGTGAAGAATGGAGATAGTGCTGTAAACTGCCCAGGAACTGCTGCTGAGCAAGGAAGACTCTCTGTGGGCAACTGCAAGCTCTGGGGACAGCGTGACACATGTCACCTTAAATGCCTCCCCCATCCCAAAGCTCTCACTCCAGGGCCCAAGTAGGAAATTTTCCACCAGCAAACAAACACATCGGCCATTTCTAGGAATCACACCCAAATTTCCAAGATGCATGAAGCTGACTCAGCAACACACACCTGTATATTGCCAAAATATGGATCAAATCAGGTTATGGCTTCGAAAATTCCCTGACAGTGGCTCTCTGCCTGCTCGACTGTTAAAACCTCAGTCCCCATAAACTGCAGAGGACAGATGACACTGTTGGTCAGCTCTGCTGATCACCTGCCCGTGCTCCCAACCTTGAGGGCATCCACAGGAGCAGCACGTCCTGGGTGCTATTGGGAGGGAAAAGCTGAGAAAAGACACGAGGAAAGGGAGCAGAGGCAGCAGGAAGAGCTGTTGCAGTGAAGGACAATGCTAGAGTAGGAGTGGATAAGGTTAAACTGACCCTAAGTGCAAGTGAGACATTTGGGATACTCACCATCACAAATGAGCTATTTCACTACAGAAACAAAACAGGGAAAAAAAATCACCTCATTTTAAGATTACTCTATCTGTAAGTGGATTACATGACACAGTATTGACAAGAGACAGCACCTGATTACCAAAAAGGTCTTCTTTTAACAAAATAGCTTTATTTGAAGAATGGGAGAGATATGCAAATGTGCCACTTGCAGGTGCCCACATACATGTGTAACAAAAAGCATTTGTGGCCACTTGTGGTGACATCTGTTTTCAAAAGAGCAGTTCAGCCAGAGGCTCTGGAAGGACATTAATAACAACTATCTGGATTATGCAGCTCATTCTCTAGTACATGAGAAGCAGAAAAGGGACTTTCCTTGAAAGTACTAGCAACTAGCATCGGCATGCAGCTCAGGTAAAGGAATGACATCACCCTGTATCTCAAAAGCATTACCTCATCTCCTAATCCAAGGAGTGAGTCACCCAGGCAGTCAGCTGCAAATCTCTTGGCACAGAAAATGTAGGTTACCACGATGCACTTACACATTCCTCTGATCTGTCAATGTAAATAGCTATTTGTTCAGCTTCACTGGTCAGCAATATGGCACATAATTGTTAAGTGGCTTGTCTTTCAGAAGTAACACTTAAAAAAAGCCCCCCCATTAACTAGGGAGCCCTAAAGGAGCCGCTGCTCTTTTGCTCATTAAGAGTTTGCAGCCCAAGTTCTCCATTGGCTCTGCGCGGGGCTCTGCAGCCCTATCAGCGGCGCGGGCTGCGCAATCTCCAGGCCGACGGGTGAGGTAATGCAGTTTCTAAAAAGCCTCCACAAAAAAGCAAAAAGGCATAACGATCCGGAATGGCACACGCTTCCAGGGAATTTGCTGTCTAGACTCTTTACTGGAAAGGAGGGCACCGTACGCCAGGTGCCGCGGCAGGTTGATCAGCGCAGGAAGCCGCTGATTTGTAGCGGTGGAGAGAAGAGAAAAAGAAAGAAAAGGAAAAATTGTGTAAACAGAGATCAAAACAAGCTGAAGTACTAAAGCTTCCAGGAGGTGTTTAACAGCAAGAGTGACATTCTACCCCCTTCCTAACGCTCTTTATCGTCTGAAACAAAAATTAAGCCTGCTCACGTGCAGACACATCTGAGCCAAGTCTGGTGCCAAAACAGTCAATATTATTGTTTACAGATGGGCTGGACTATCTACTAACTCCAAGGAAATAACCACGCACAAGTGAAATATTTTCCTTAAAATAGAATTTTATGTCTTTATGTTTTCCTAACACTTCTGCTTGTAGTTTTCAAATCTTACTGTTACTATAAGCTGCAAGAGCTTAATTCCAATTACTAATTAACTAAGACCAACCTACATGATCTTAAATGATAAGGGTACCAGTTTTTTCCTCTCTCTGATTATCCCTACAATAGGATCACTGTAACGAACAGGATCAAAGCCAACATCAAGCACGCTCTTAAGAAAACTACATTTCACTGAGAACTATGTCTTTTAAGCCTCTTTAAAATTAACCTAGGCAACATTAAAATTCACATATGGCAGCTTTATTCTGAAGGGTAGAAACAAGAGTCTGCACAAAGAAATCTGGGAAAGCGACAACAAGCTGGTATGCTCCATATTAAAAAAACAAACAAATTAAAACCACTAACCCATGGACAGTAACACAGGTATCCCTACTGTAATTGCTTACAGATTTTTCAGGTAATACATATATATATATATATAGATGATAGATAGATAGATAGATAGATAGATAGATAGATAGATAGATAGATAGATAGATAGATAGATAGATAGATAGATAGATAGATACACACACCATGTTTGAGATGTCCCTAGTTTGGGCTGGTCTGGAACTGATTTATTGTCTGCTCTTTTTTGCTATGCATGCAGGAAGGTTATCTGCACAGAACCACGGGTTTATGACTTCCTTCCAATAGAAGAGGTTATTTCTCCTCTTCACCTTAGTTTCAGGATGCTGATTCATCTGTTTTGCCTCCAGCTACCTGCAGGAATCCTGAAGCACAGGGCACTACAAGAATGACTAACAAAGTGTACTAACAGGCAAACCCTAATCAAACAGCAGCACACTGGGATGAAGGGGCAAACAGAGTATTCAAACTTCTGCAAGGCCCACAACATTCCCACTTCCTTAAGAGAATGAAGACCCAGACACAAGCACAATCTTTTGAAAAACGGAGGCTGTTGAGCTATTCCAGTGCCTGAAGCACTGGTAAAAGAGCAAAGTATTCTTCAAAACATACAGGGCTGTTCAACCAGCCAGGAAAAAGAAAATTGACTGCAAAGGGAAGTCCATGATTTAGATCAGTAAAACAACCTGTTCAAGGGCAATGAGGAAGCTGAGGCAGGAAATACCAACAGACAGGTTGTTTGTCTAGAAAATTTTTCCTTCTTGTGAGTACCATTAGTTCTGATCTCAGCACTACACTTGTTTACAAAGTGCACACCTGTCCTGACCACCTCCTGTGCGTGTTAAGCACTGAACATGCCCAAACCATCTCGGAGACCAGGACCATGAGAAAGGCTGCACCTGGACATCAGATAATCAGTATTTTATTGAGCTGTTTACAGAGCTGGGACTAGGTGGCCTTCCTCCCGTGCAGAGGTGAGAGCCAGCCAGTGCCAGGGCGGCACATCAGAGAAGCCATGGAAATAGGTTTCATCTCAGCCGGGGTGTGACAGCCTGAAAGAGCACACCAGGTCTGCACAGCAACAGTGAGCAGAATGTTTCTCAAAGCTCAGGCTGATTTTTACCCTCAGGCTGTACGGCTCACCCAGCAACAGTTCACAGCATCTATCAAGTGACCAAACCTGGTCCCTGACTCCTGCCTGCATTAAGTACCTTATGACACAAGTTTATATCTATTACAGTCTTTCTTCTTCTTCCATACTCCCCCATACTCCACAAGCTGGTAGTTTCTATTTCATTTTCCATGAATACATGGAAAAGAGTAATAAATTCAACTTTCGTGGGCCTGTATTTTCTGCATGATGAGTGTGTGAAGTGATGCTGTAAACCTGTGCCTGGATGAGTACTAGAGAACTCATTTCAAAACTCCTTTCTTCTCTCTCTTCAAAGCAACACCTGCAACATCCTCCCAACAACTTTAATAAAAGACTAGAGCTGGTATCTCTGTCGTGATTCTACACTTGAGATCTTAAAATCTGATCAGGTGTAAGCACCAGGGTCCCGACAAAACTGTCTTTTACACAAACAGTGTAAAAAGCAACAGATGACAGCAGCACGGCAGCTTGAGACTTATACTCCCCTTTCCAACATCAGGGGCATGCTACCTTGTTCAGCTTGAGTTTGCCCTTAAAAGAATTATTCCTGCTCTGCCCTTCCCTGAAGGGCCATACAGGAAATCTGAGGAACTGCAGTGTGCTAACTAGACCACCCCAGCTTCAAAAGAGCTCAGGAACCCAATACTGTTTGCTGTGCAATCACACAGACCCTTCCTCTGTAGACAAGCAAACTGAAATGCCACCGTTACTTTAATCATAGTCAAACAAGACTTGGGGTTTTGAGATACAGAGATGCCAGCCTGCTCTGCTGCCATGGTAACAGACTTTTAAAAACTGTTCTCCTTAATAATAATAAAAAAACCCAACTGCACAGTGCTTTAAGAAAGACTGTATTTTGACATTATTCCATCCCCCTCTTTTACATGGCAAGTTTTATTAATAAGACTGCAAGTCTTCTGAAACTTAAGAGCAGTGCTTTCTGAGACAAACTGGTGCTGCTGCTACTGAGCCCATCACTGAGCTCCTTGAAACTAACAGCATGTAAGGGAGTGGATTAGTGGAAACAAAAATTACCCAGAGCTTTGCCTTTCCAGAAACAGGCCCTACACAGTTCATCAGCCACCGTGGCCAAACTGGTACTTGTATTTGGTTTGCAAGGCAAGGCTTTGGTATTGGGGGGCTACAGGGGTGGGAAGACCCCCTCACTGGCGCAGGGGAAAAGTGAGGGGTTCTCCCCTGAGCAGGAAGAATTGGCAGAGACAACACGTGATGAACTTACTGCAGCCTCCACGGCCCTTTCCCCTACATCACTCTGGAGCGGAGGGAGAGAAAATCAGGATGAAGTTAAGCCTGGGAAGAAGAGAGGGGTGGGGGAAAGTGTTCTTCATATTTGGTTTTATTTCTCCTTATCCTACTCTGGTTTTATTGACAATAAAACTGGTTTCCCTGAGCTGAGTTTGCTTTGCCCATGACAGTGCCTGGTGAATGATCTCTCCCTGCCCTTATCTTGATGCACGAGCCTTTTCAATGGATTTTTCTCTCCCCTGTCCAGCTGAGGAGGGATGTGACAGAGTGGCTTTGGTGGGCACCTGGCATCCAGACAGGGGCAATAGCAGAAGCTCATGGCACTTGAGGAGACCAGGATTCAAACTGATCTCTGCTGGACTCTGTGTGTTTCTCTTTCTTCCCCTGGCCCTGCACTGACAGGATGGTTTTGCAGATAAGGACACAGAGTCCATGTGAGAAAATAAGTCACAGAGAACTCCTATAGGAAAAGAGCCTGATACAGGCAAACAGAACATGGCAAATCACAGTCTCCTCTTTCAAGGATGCAAAGAAAGAGCGCACGAAACATGCAGTGAGTCTGACAAAGATTAATAGTTACCTCCTTATGAAGCACAAAGTCCAGAAGAAATTCGGAAATGAGATGTCAGTGGCTGTGCTGCTAGATGAATGATTTGCTAAACTGTCTAAAATGTTTAACCCTTGAAATGGGCTCTTCTTTATATAGATAAAGATATCATCTGAAAGTTAAAAAAGGCTCTAGGGCAGAATAAATTACTTTTTTGTGTATTGGGCAGCTGAATTCCAACTAAGTTATCCATTACCTGAAACTGGTATTTGTCTAGGTACTAGAGTTGATCCATTTTAGTATCTGTAAACACCAGAACTGCTAAACAGCCAATACAAAACACGCAGTGGGCCATACACAATTAAATTGCAAGCTCTCTTCCTGCCCTTATCTGGACCCAGGATGTGAAGGGTCCAGACCACAAGACTAGCAAGAAATGGCTGAGGGAGCTGTGGTTAGTAAGCCTGGAAAAAAAAGGAGGCTCAGGGAAGACCTTACTGCTCTCTACAACAACCTGAACAGAAGTTTTAGCCAGGTGAGAGGAGTCAGTTACTTTTCCCAAGAAACAAGCAATAGGACAAGAAGGAATGGGCTCAAGTTCCATCAGGGAAGGTTTAGATTGGCTGTAAGGAAAACTTTCTTCACTGAAAGGATGGTCAAGCATTGGAACAGGCCGCCCAGGGCAGTGGTGGAGTCACCATCCCTGGGGAGATGTAAAAACCTTGTGGATGTGCCACTTATGGATGTGGTTCAGTGGTGATCTTGGCAGTGCAGGGTTAACACTTGGACTCTGTAATCTTAGAGGTCTATCCCAACCTAAACCATTCTGTTATTATACTACAAAGAGAATAAAAAAACCAGAGACAATGGGGATGGTAAAAAACCTTTCCAATATTTGGAGCATTCTGACTACGACTGTGAGCAAGAGATGAAATCTGGTCATACACAAAGCAGCTCTGAGAAACTTTTGGGCTTGGCTGAAGGCAGAGCATCACCTGAGGACTGGTCTTGAGAGCTTTGGTATCGCACAAGCCACGATATCTTGTTCTGCAGCTGCTCATGTGTCCCCTAATGGAAGCTGTCATCCTCCACCATGTCCTTAAGGCAGTGAAAGGACACGTGTCAGCACTTCCCCAGGGTTTTACTGGTGCTAACTACAAGTGTTAGTAAGGCAGCCACTGAGTTGCAGCTACAGGAAGTCTTTTGCATTTTTTAATTGAACAGGACACCAAACTTAGGAGGACTGAAGATGTGCAGTTCCATAAATACATAACACCACTTGCCTAAGAAACAGCCCTGCTTGTGATAATGGTATGATGGTGCTGCATCACACCAACCACCAACTTAGCTCAGGCAGCTGTCAGCAATTCCCATTTTCCTCCAGTTTACAATTTCCTACTAAAAAAGTTGGTTGTGTTTCCTATAAAAGCACAGCTTCCAGCTATCAGGGTACTCTTAAAACAATTTAGTCTTTTGCTGATGACTTTTTGTCCACTAAACAACATTAGAAGTTTATTTTCAGCAGAATTCTAAATTATGTTTTAGTTTCACCAAGAAAGCAACAAAAATCTGTACTCAGCAATCCACAGGTCTCTCTAGTGAAGTTTCACAAGCCTGTCACCTCTTCATGCATGGAAACATGTGTTTCCAGCAACAGAATTGAAAAGAACCACTTGTGCCATCAATAATGCTAACATATCCATGTAGTTAAAGAGTAGTCACATCCATTCTCTTCCTGCAAAACACAGGCTCCACTCTCTTTGATAGCCCTAATAAGCCTTCTCTGCCTCAATTGCAATTAGAATTTATCTTCCTGTGAAGTACAATTCTGGACACTCACTTCTTATTCATTATGAGCTTTTCCAGGACCATTTAAGACACTAATCTGTCTGTCTCTCTCTCTACCCGCAGGCAACACACAATCACATTTCCTTCCCCTGCGGTGGAATGGATATGGCAGCTGATAACCTGTCACAGGATATCCTAGTACACAGTTTTCTCAGTTTTAAATTGGTCATCTCCAGCCTTCAACAACAAAACAACTGTTATCAATCCCCACATCTTGTATTTCATTTAGCACAGTTTAATTTCATGTCTATTATAGAAAACCTGTACAACTGAGAACCAGCTGATGCACCAGTCCTTCTCTACAGGAATGACACCTCCAACTATCTAGCATCTGGTGGTTCTACACGTCTCAGTAGTACACAGAAATAAAGGTCACTACAGGACACTAGAATACTCTTTCAGACAACTAAAATTGTATCAGTTTACCTACAAGGAAACGTATTTCCCCAGTTCAGTCACCTCAATAACCAGACCACTGATTTACACTCTGCCTGCTTGAAAAGAATGGCAATTCAGTGCTTTACATCTGCTCAGAACATATTACAGCAGGAAAGTAATTTTACAGCATGAATAGATATTTCAAAAATTTTATTCTTTGTTGAGTAAAACGGTCCTTTAAAAATCTTTTGTATACACTCAAACACCTCAGAGAACCAACTTACTATTCTCTGTATATGAAAGTCTGACTCTCCTGCAAGCTGCCTGGATGGTGCACGGAGACTCTTCCAAGTGCTGAACAGGAAAGATTGTTTCTGTTACTGGTGTGTCCCATTCCAGGTGTTTAAAGATGCACCCAAGATTAAGAGTTAAAATTACTAACAGTGAGCTAGACAGAGGCATTCATTTTTAAGCAGAATTCACAACAAAGACATTTTCTCAGAATGTCTGTGTAGTTTGAAAAGAATCTCCTTTTTGTTCGGCCAGTGAATGTTAGCAGAGTGAGGACAATTTTATGCAGGATTAATATAAATTCCTAATACTCATCACTGCATTTAACAGCTGCTATAATAACCTTTTCAGTGAACACATTCAAGTGTCTGACAGTCTTAAGTGCTCCCCACCCATATCCAAGACAAACACTATCAGCTTTTCCTTGGATGGTATTTACAGACAGTGACTCAACTGAAAAATAACTATAATAGAAAGCCATGAACCAAACAAACACATAAGTTTTATTCAAACTAATAAAATACTGTCGTAAGTGGTTGGTGAAACTTTCCTAATTCTTTCAAAGACACTGTTAAACTATTTACCCTCCCTGAACCTCTGGGAGGGCACATAACAGAATTCACAATTCAAGCCCCTCAAAAGGCATTTTGACCTCTTGCCCTGCCCTGCCCCATTTCAATGTGGATTTTGCATTTTCTTCTATTCCAGAGTGTAAGAGGTAAAAGGATGGGAATTGCTGAGTTTCCTCCTGTGTTCCCAAAGCAACCCAAGACAGATTTGGGCTCTTCTCTGGCTTGTCTGGGCACAGAGGTTGCCTGATCCCAAGTGCAGTAATGTGCAGGCAAGTCAGTACCCCAGAGTGAGTCCCACGTGTCTGGACACTTCACAGCAGAATTCTGTATTTCTTATGGGAAACCAAAGCACTGAAAATTTGGAAGGGTTTATGAGGCAGATAAAAGGAAGGAAAAAGAAAGAAGATGCATTCATACTGTACCTTAAATTCAGTCACTAGTGGAGGTTTTTGAGATTTCAAAATCCTTTTCCAACTCACTGCTCTAAGCAAAAAAGGAACAATCTGCTCGAAGTCTCTATGGGCTCACCTCATCAACAATGCAGTGAGTTTTCAGATGACTTCAGTATAAAACTTCTTCACCTCTCCATATTTCTCTGGAGAAAAAAATGTAATACCAGGCTATTCCATAAAAATATGCCACTTCTATGTCCAAAACAGATGACACAGATGTCTAAGTTTGTAGAAAAGTTGATTTTATGTGGCTATCACAATAAAAAGATATATTTTTATATATATATATATATATATCTCTATATATATATCTACACACACACACACAATGCAATACAAAGGTCATTATCGAGTCTTTATTGGAATAAGGATGTTGACAGATTTGGTGACATGGCGTAATCAAATTATTCCATTTTTCCAGGATACAGCAGTATGTTTACTCTGACTGCTATAAATGTCAGCCTTGTGAGCTGAAACTGATTTTGTCCCATGATCTTCAATGTCTCAAATAAGGAAATAAGATGCTTACTTAGGGATTAGTCTGTAACAGCCCAAGCCTGCCAGGTCCTTTTATCGAGTCCATCCCAGTGTAGCCTCTGCCCAGAGCACTGAAACAACTCTGATTGGTGCCCATTAAGTAATTTAGTATAAAGCTTGCAGGTAAAGGAATTAATCATCCTCATCAGCAAAGGATGTGCTATGAACCTTTCCCATTGCTTCTGAAGCAGTTCTCCACTTTCACTATAATTAAGCATCATTATTTCAACACCCTGCTTCTCCCCAAAGTATTCTTTTCTAAGTATGGACAGTATATTAATTACAAACCCAAATTTTAAAGAGCAAAGTGTTTTTATTAAAATTAAGCTCCCTTTTAGAAAAGCTGTGATTCAGTGACTTTACTGTGAACTTCATCAGGCCATCTTTATGTGGAGGAAACAGGAAAACTTGGAATTGTAACCAGGTATTTATAAAGGAAGGTTTTCCATTTTAAAACAATGGATAGGGAAACAGAGTTTTTAAATTCTCACACAAAAGGCTGAACTGCAGAGTCAACTTTTCAGCATTGGCATCCTGACCACGATTTGTTTATGTTGGAGCTTAGAGCCAAGGAAAGAATTTTAGCATTTTAGTTACCCCGACACACAATTAATACTTCAGCAGCCTTTCCTTTCTAATTGATCTGTTCACATGACAAATGATGAACATCTCACTTGTCAGTGTCTTAAGCAGTAGTTTCAAGATCTGAAGCATTTGACAGAGCTGCTGGAACATTTGAAATTTCACTGCCTCACTTTCCTAATTAACACACGAGCTCCAGACAGCCAGGTTGACATTTTACAGTGAGGCAAAGGAAGTTAACTACAGTTCTCTTAAACACTGAAAGTTTGAAGATCTAATGTCTATTCTTAAAAGGCACTTGGAAATTAAATTCATGCTTTTGCACCAGGACTTGGAACTACAGTTCATTATAGTCACACCTGAGATAGTTAAAAAACCCCTCATCAAAACAACTACGACCCAGCAGCACACACTTTCCTTGCTTTGAAAGAACACAAATCTTTGTCACTGCAAGTGTAACACAGACTTTCTCATCTGCCATTTATTGCAAGAAGATGTAATTTAACAGCTTACATAATGTTACTGCTTCATGAGGAATACTGTGGTTGGTGGCACAGAAACCTTTGTTACTTCAAAAATGCTGCAAGAGGAAGGAAAAGCCTCAAGACTCAGTTTGAGAGAATAAAATTCAACAGGTCAGATGCCCACATCAGTATTTTGACCCAAACCAGAATTTTCCCAGCAATTTTAATGAGGTGAATTACTCACTTAAGTATCTAGATTCACTACATGAAGTCTTTCAGCTGATTACTGACAGCAGATTAAACATTTAAATATTTAAATGCAGTTTATTCAGAGTATTCATCACTTTTCATCATGTTTCTTGTTAAATTCTGGCTTAACAGCATTTGTTTACATGACAGTAAGAAGTCTAAAAAGGCCCATACTCGTAACACGTAACAGCTTCTAAAAGGCCCAAATGACCTTTTCCTTCCAAAATTAGTTATCTCATAGGCTCTGCATCTCAACTGCCAAAATCCCTCAGTGTCTTTGGCCACAGCTGTAGAAATGAAACAATTTGAAAACCCATCTGAAAGTCCAACTTCCTCTACTCATAACAAACAGTCTTTAAAAATACATTTTATGACTGCTACAACCTACTGACTTGTAATCACAGAAGTGAATTAAATATCACACAGACAAACTACAATTTTTGTTGTCTAAACGCCAACCTTTCATTTCTACAGTCACACCACATTGGAAAAATATCAAAACTCTGGACAGTTGAGTGACAAAATCTGTATTTGCAAAAACACTTCTATCGTTGGAAATGCTTGCGCTCCCAAAATCTTTAAAAACCTGGGCTTGTGACTTAACTTGTAGTGAAAAAATAAAGTTTATATTTGCACAGATTTTAAATGTGTGCTTTTCATAACCACTGGTTCTATTTTCATGTGGTCATCAGAAACTATTTGCAGCAACAGGTAACAGAGCAGTGTTTTATGTATCTGCTCCTGAGAACATTTGTGAAGGATCACACTATCACTGACACCTTCCACCTCACAGAGCTCTTTACAATTCTCTCTTCTGTATTCTTTTCAATTCTACTCTTAAACATCCTTTTGGGGGAAAGTTCTTCTTTCCTACAGCGTTTTTTGTAAACCACAAAAATACACCTGAACGAATCTCACAAAGCTGCATCCATAAATAAAATTCCCTCTCAGAAACAAAGGAACCTGAGTAAACATTCACATTACTTCTGCAACCTGAGATACTCATTAGCAGCTCTCATACTTACACTCCCACAGCAACAGACCACATCTTCCCTTTGACTTCTTTACACCAAAACAGAGGTCATGTCCACAGACAGCAACAAAGAACCACAAGCAAGAAAGTCATGCAGTCTGAATAATCCTGAACTCAACTTTCATTCTCTGATGCTCACTGTGCAAAAGCATGATACAGGACTGGTCATCAAATCCAACCATCCTGACAGAAAAGGGTGGTACTTCCATGGTGTGTGATCATCTCAAATTACCTCTCTGTCAGCGTTTTTATTCCTCCTAATTCTAGGAGAGACCAAATCAGAGATCTCCCCAGTGCAGGGAAAGAAAAAAAAAGGAAAAAAACTTCCTTCTAATTTTTAGCCTAGTTTATTGAAACTGATGGTGGCCAATAGCAGCCAACAAGAAACTGAACTCTAGATTTTCTTCTTACAGTTCATCAGCAAGAAGTGATGCAACCCTTCACCACTCAGTACCTCAGGGTGACCTTCAGCACTCTGTTTAATTGCTAACACATTCTATTTCACAGGCAGCCTGCTTATCTAGTATAAAACACCCCAAACAATCCTTTGTTCATTTATTAAGTCACAAGGACTTTTGCTTTACTTGAGGGGAAAAAAAAAGCCAGTACTTGCCAAGACATAGTCTAGTAATACAAAGCAGATGATCCTTTCATTTGCTTGAAATTACAAGTAACTTGTTTTCAATCAGCAATTACACACAATTCCCCAACTCAGTTACATCATCTAGTTTGATAGTTATCAAATACATCAATCCCAAGGCTGAAATGCTGACACACTCCAGTTTGAAATGGCAACATGATGTAAGCACTCAAAAAAAAAAGTTTGAGAGTAGTACTGACAAAGTTTCGTAGGTGTCTGCTCTATTATTTAACATCTACCAAACAGAGAGGAAGCTGCATTCCTTTCATTACAGACAACTCCATTTTTAAAGATTTAGTCAGGAAAGAAATTAAGCCTTACCTCTGGTTTACTGAGGCTGGATGACACAAGAGAACCTGATCCCACATCCAGATCCCACTGTTTTCTCCCACTGTTTTCTGGATCCAGTGCAGCAATTCGTCCATCCAAAGTGCTGATAATGACTAGAGATCTGCAAGTTGGAAACATCCACAGTCAAAACTACAGCAGGATGGACTTCCCCTATTAGCTGCCTTTTATGCTCAGTAAAATCCAATTCCAACCCTTAAGTTAAGTCTCTATATTCTGCAGAAAAGCAATTAATCTGGGTAGCTCTACCCAGACCAACAATAGAGTAGAAGAGCTGAAGTCTCTGGCTGGATGTCACAAACTAATTTCCATGTTGTAAGACACTTTCAGAGTTCAGATTCAGGGGAAGGCAGTTGACTTTTTGCTCTTGCATGCAGATGTTACCACTACAATACTGAATGAGATCATCTTTTTGGAGATATTTATACAAACACTACAGATCCCACTTCTTCCAGCCCCTTCCAAACTGATCTTTAATACATCCTAAAACAACCTAAACCTGAAACTATTAACCCAGCCAATCAGGAGGCAAGAAATATTAAGTTGCAACTAAATTTTCAATGATTTTGGATTAAACATCAAACTTCTGGGATATTTCCTAAGTCTCTGAATAAAGCAAGTCCCTCCAAAGGCACACACAGGGCACTACAAACAACCTCTAATGCCTGCAGACCACGAAGCAATGAAACTGGGTTTTGCACCTTAGGCTTTAAGTAGCCTGATGTCTGGGGATACAGGGCCATGGCAGGCTGGCTGCCGATTTCTACACTGCCTGAAGCTCCTCAATTTCAGTAAATCTTGTTTCTTACAGAGCTGTACAATTACAATAAGCATTTCTGGTTGGGCTAGAGCTCCAGCATTAAAATAAACAAACAAACAAAATAAACAACACATCTGAGACAAAGCACTGACAAGGCATTTCTGAAGGGCCTTTTTTTTTTTTTCCTTGAAGATTGTTTCTCTCTGACCTGAAAAAGCTGGGATTGTGTTGTCAGTTTGCTTGCAGCAGCTCACCAATCTTCAAAGGCAGAGGGAGCAGAACTTGATCACTTTACAGGCTGCTTGCAGTGAGGGGGGCTGGATCTAGTGACCCAGAAGGACCTTTATAGTCACTGGTTTCAATGAGAATAAGAAACTGTGCAAATAAACTGATGGGGAGATTAAGCAGTTTCAGGTGAGGGTGAAAGGGCAGGGGCTGGTAGTGCACACACAGACATGTATATTAATCTTTACTTTAACAATAAGGGACAATAAATTATTGTGTAGAACTCTGGCCAAATATATTCACTTGTCCAGAGCTAATGGTGTAGTAACACGGAATTTAGGGAAGAAATGATGGGGGTTATTAGTTTGCTTTAAGGAGGGGGAAAACTGAAATCATGATCTGAAAGCATGTTCAGGGAGAGTGGCTCATTGCATCACCTCTAACAAAGGTCATGTAAAACATGGCTGTTTTACATGTTAAAGTAACCCACACAATTTATAGGATTTTATAATGCTTATAGCACTACACTAGTAATAAATAGAAAAATAAAGAGATCTTTAACCTGTTCCAAATATGCCATAGCAGCTCCTACTTCTGAAGGTGGCCAAGCACCACATTCCTCCAAAAGCTAAGTTTAAGATACTGTTATAAAAACTTATGTCTTCTACTGTGCAAATATTTGCACAATTGGTATTTTTCTAAGCTGATTACAAACACTTTTTCCAACTGTACAGAAACGTAGGCTGGGTTAATAATAAACCAGATTGCAGGAGATTGACTATTTTCAAGTACTGTAAACAAGTGCTCACACACTAAAGGCCTTGGACACATATTTAACACAATCTGTTTGCTTTACAGTAAAGCAATTTATCTGAAACCCTCTAGCATTGCATAAAAAAATATTATTCCAAGTGGGTCTACTTAAATTTTATGTTGATCCTCCTGACAACTAGGTTATAAAAAGAGGTAGAAATGCAGCTAGAATGAAAGGAATTTTGGCAGCCATACTGCAGAGAAGACAAATCCTAAAACCGTGCTGTGAAATGTTTTCTTCCCATGTTACTCCCATTGTTTTCCTTTATCTAATTCTTCCTCTTTGACTTCTCCCTCAAGTAACAAATGTTTCATGCCTTGGTACCTTACATTTCTGTATTCTTTCCCCACCAGATGCAAACCTCAACCTTCCCTGGGAGTTACCTCACTATTTAAGCCTCTCCACCGCCACTCAAGGTGGTGGTTTTGGAATCTGTACCTGCACCCTGACCTCCAGCCACACAAATCCTGCTGTGACCACACTTCAGTTTTAAGTTCAGCTGATTAGGAAAGAGGAGGAGAGCGTGGGGAACCTTTGTGCCAACAGCACACACTCGGAGGAACTGGTTTAACCAACCACTTCTGCACACTGTAAAAATCCTGGCTTTTCTTGGGTGCAGTGGCACTCAGGGTTTGTCCCCAGCTGTAGAATAGACTTTGTTTCACCTACTGAGCAAACACTGCCATGAGACAGAGGAACAGAATCAGCCCAGCTATATCTCAGGTGTGGCTACCTTTACAACTGGTACAGGTGTAAGAAAAACATCCATTTCTCTCTGCTTTTTTTAATAACTGATTCATTTTGAACTAAATAGCCACATTTCTGGTTCCAACTTCATCTTGCTCTTCAGCAATACCACACACCAGGAAAAAAGAGCTAAAACTCCTCACTCTTCTGATAAAATCATTCCTTACTCCATTTGTCTATGAGTTAAAATCTTAATACCTGTTCTCCTCTTCTCTGATGGACTCCAGTAAGTTAAAACCCTGTCACTTGAACTCTAATTGATGTAAGATCTGAAATTTGTGCCCAAGACTCTCTCACTGTCAGATTTTCCCTTCCTTTTCTCTGTGAGATTCCAGTGCTTGCAGCTTTGTGTATTGGGAGCATGAAGTGGTGACAAGAGTTCTTTCCCTTGCTCAGGTAGTCTAATGAAGCACTAAATTAACACATTATGATAAAAGCAATTTAGACAACTACTTCAAGAAAATATTTCAGAGCTTAAAAACAAACAGGCAGGTGACTTGTTTTTTGTCACCCCACAGTGCCACTGTGGGTTTACTGCAGTGTATTATGCCAATTCTCACATCAAACTCTTAGAAACACGAGCAGAATACAGTCACAGTTCCAGAATAAAGAGAGTCCTTTCAGCCACCTGTTTGCCAGCCTTTGCTGGCTCAAGACGTCAGGGCTGCAATTCCTACAATTCCATCACATTAAACTGAAAAAGCAGTATTTTTGAAGTGTCTTTGGGCCAACTGATTGACAAACTGAAAGTAAAAGGAATTCCTGACTCAGTTTCTATTTTGGTTAGGCCTGATAAACTCTTATTCTCTGAAAAACAACATCTTATCACTGGCTTTATTAACATCACTTCCTGACTGAGGTAAAGCTGAAAGACTGCCTTGACCAAAGATGCCAGCTTCCAGGGACACACAGGTTTTTTCAGAACACTACCAAACCAGATTCCCTTCTGAGAAGGGAAAACACAAAATATGACCCAGCTTAAGGTCAAAAGTCACAACTATAACACCAAGGAAGTGAGGGGGATAGAGACAAACATCATCAAGGCTGTTTGGGATACAGGGATACAAAAAAAATAAATGACCAATACCACAAAATTATAATTCAGTAGTCTCCACAAGCCTGGACCAGAAGAAAAAAAGATACAAAAAGAAATTACTCAAAATTAGGCAGTCACTTAAATCCCAGGATCCATCACCTGAAGAATAAACACCAGTAAAATGAAGACCTGCACTTCTCCTTGCCTTGACTGCTGGTCCAGAATATATTGTGATGGAGGAGAAAAAAATCCCTTCTGGGCCCTTACAGATGGCCAACAGCAGGACTAAAGCAAGGGGGCAGTTCATGGAGCATACAGAAATGTCAGTGACCAGAGCAGCTGGCAGAGAACAAGCTAATGTTGTGTAGTGAGATTTTATTTGCACTTTGTCACTAGGAAAGCACATCTGGGCACATTTCCCTGACCCCAACCATCTAAAAACAGCCTCTATGGCTGAATGAAAGTGTTTTCTTATCAGTTCCTATCTTCTTTCGCTCACAGACAGAACTTGTTACTCCAGGGCAGTGATAATGTTTCCCCCTCGAAATTATGCAAAATATCTACTGCAAACTTCCACATACACTGACAAAAGGCCAGTCCTGGGCCTTAAAACCTTTGTTAGCATCCCATGACGAACACAGACCACTTTCTAAGATCAAGAGGCCTGAGCACAGCGCTGTTCTACCTTAAAGAAGTGAAGGTATGATTTACCTACAAACAAAAGGGCTAAGATAGCCAGGGGAGTTGTAAACAGGACAGAGGAGAACTTCTTTAGTTCACCTACACCCTTTCACTGCCCCAAACTTTGGATTTATTCAAGTAACTTGTTTTTCTTAGAAAAACAAAGCAGAACTTATCATTGTCATCTTGGTAAATTTACCGCCGTTCCTATTTCAGTTTCCAAGAATCATCAAACCCAAAACCCTCAACCCTCAACAGCCCACTGGGACATTGCAAGTGTGCCTGTTTGTTAAACTTGAACTCTAAGCAGCTATTCCAACAGCAAACCCTGCATGTTTGTATGTGAAGAGCACAGTAAATCACTAATCCTCCTATTTTCTTCCAGAAAAACAAAACAAAAAAATAATCTTCAAACCAAGATAACTATATTCATTTGCCTACAGCAAAGATAGCTGGGGTTCTGGTTTTGTTCTTTTTTTTCCAGATTATATTGACCTCTGTATTGCCTGTGTATTGCTGAAGAACAATTAGCTGAGATGAGTGGATATCTCAGAAACACAGATTAAAAAAATAAATGCAGGCAAACACTATGGCCAGGCAGCCATTCTATTTTTATTTGATGACAGCAAATCTGTTCCTACATACTAATCAATTACAGAGCAGCTACATTTAATCTCAGGCTTAATTTACTACACTGAACATCTTTAGTGTATTCTACTTAGCTCTATAAGGCAAACAGAAAGCATATTTTTAAAAATTTCCCAGGCTAAATAAACAAGGGTCCTATCAAAAACCGAATACAGTAGAATTGCAATAAACCAGGTAGTATTTTGATCACCTGATACACAAAAGAATGATCCTGTTGCTAACTGGTGAGACTGTCCTCCAAGAAAACAGGGTGCCAAGTTATCAGCCAGTTTCTTGTTTTATGTGAATGCTTGGGCATATTATGAACAAGCTTCGGGCTATTCATTTTCATGTTTTCAAATACAGCAGGCATTTAGTCATGCTGTTCTTCCTTTAAACTCTGGCTGTGGCTCACCACTTTTTCGTTATCAGCCAATTCAGAAACCGACTGGAATCAGCTCGGTAACATTTCTACACTTGAGTCATTCATCTAAGTCTTCCTTCTGCCGGAGCTTCTTGCCACATGCAGTTATTAAGAATTTTATTTCCCCTTGTTATATTCTGAAATTTGTTCATCAATTTGCCTTGCATGTTTGGCTTCCCCTCAGGCACACCCCAGTGTCTGAACAGACAATTGAGTACTCGGGGGGAACTGCATTCTCTTTAAAAGAAAACGGCGACAGAAAGGGACAGCGTGCTCTGAACTGTGAGCTGCGGGTATTGGGAGGAGTTTAGACTACAGATGCTTTAGGGTCTCCTTCCCGCAGGCACAGAACTGCCACCTGGGACCAAGGCAAGGAAGGGATCGAGACGTGCTATTACCAGGCTAAGCAGACGGGCCAGATGTCACATAGCGTGACATCCGGCAGCTTGTTTGTCTAAGAGCTAAGACACCCTTTCTCCTTGCTAACAACCGCGTAAAGAACAAGCACCTCAGCGCTGCTTATGTCCCGAAGTTCCTTCTCCTCATTGTCACTGCCTCCCCGTCGGTCCAGCCTGTCCATCCCTGCAGCGCTACTCCAGCCCCAGCACGGGACTCATCTCTCCCACCCCTTCTCCCTGAGCTCTCCTCCTGCTCTGGGACACTTCCCTGCGTGTCCCACAGTCCAGCCCCACGCACCAGCCTGCGACACGCTTATTTCACCGCTTTCCCAAGCACCATTCCAGCTAGGATAACCCTGCAGCGCAACTCTCTCTCCTCCCCTCTTCCCACTCCAACACTCCCGACCCATCCCAGCGCTATTCCCGTCCAAGGCCACTCCTGCACGGTCCTTTCCCATACGCGACCCCGGGGATGCTGCAGCCCCTTTCCCAACACTGCCCCCTCCCCAACACCCCCAGCTACTGATTCCCAGCCTAGACACAG
>VXAX01004369.1:571748-615950 GCA_013399835.1 Leptocoma aspasia
AGCCCAGGTGACCTTTCTGCGGGCTTTCTGTGCCCACACCGGCCCACGACCGGCAGCCCCAGCACTTCGGCCAGGTGTCGCAGCAGCCCCAGAAGGCCCCTGTGGTACCTTAAACTCGTGTTCCCTCCATGTGTTCACAGATCTGTCCTGGGAAATTGTGAATGCCCCCGTCCCTGGAGGTGTTCCAGGCCAGGCTGGATGGGGCTTTGAGGAACCTGGTCTCGTGAAATGTGTCCCTGCCAATGGCAGGAACGAGATGGTCTCTGAGGTTCCTTCCAGCCCGAGTCATTCTGTGAGTCTCTGTTTATGGTATACTTGATAAAAATTATATATATAATATATAATTGCCCCCTTCAGGGTTAGCTTTCCCCCAGTTTTTTCCAAACCCAGTTTACCATATTTTGAAGAAGGGTCCTTTGTCATCCTGATGGTACCACCCGACTGATGAGGATGTCATCTGCAAATTGGATTAGGGCTGATTTTGTATTTACTTCCAAATGACTAATGAAAATATTGATTACGTATGTGTGTAGTACAGCACGTATGATCCTGGAGGGTCCTATTAGAAGTAGCTTTATTCAATAGTGATTTATAACCACTTATAAAAAAAACAATCTCTGTGACCAGTGCTTAATGTATTCTCCACTGATGCTTTATTACCCTGTTTAATTAAAATATTGTGCAGTTCTAAGTAAAAATGCTTTTAAAAGTTTATTACACCTTTCGGAGGAAATGGAATTATTTGTTGTCTTTTATAAGCATGAAATGAGATTTCTATTAGACCTCTGACCAGCATTACTAATTCTTTAATGAGTGACATAACACCCTTTTTTGGTGTTTATCCAGAACATTATTCATAGATGTAATGTTATTAAATCTACATTTACTCTATATTATACAGCCTCCTTTCCTGAACACAGGCACCAACCTGGCACTTTTTCAGCCTCCTAGAATTGCCCTGGTCTATCAAGGCTCACTAAAGAGGAATGTCAGCACACAAGGGGTCTCTGCAGTCAGCTGTTTCCAACCTCCTGGGCCACAGTTATCCCTGGAAGACAAGAGCTGCATTGGTCACTAATGCACTGAAGTTAATCACATCACTGTCAAGTGACTCCTCACACATGTATCTTCCTGCTTCTTTACAAACATAGATCATAAATTTTCAATGAACACTTCTGCATTGTTATTGACATTTTAATCATGTCCATCTAGTAACGGGACTGTACCATTCACTTCTGGGGTTTTCTGGGATTTAGCCTTGCCAGCTATGGATTTCCTTTGATCTGCTTCACTTCCAATAACTACTCTGCTTCTCACAGCTTCTCATTTATACCAACACTTTCTTATTTCCTGCTTTCTCCATTTCTTTTTTAATTTTACTCACACTCTCCAGTCCATTAATAAAAAAAGAGTTGTCAATGTTTTTTTCTCTCTTGATTTTGAAGTTGTGGCTCTTTGATTGCCCAATGAATTCTTTAAAAAGAGCTCATAATTGTCATTTTTAGACTTCTACCTAAACTTTTTCTTCCTGCTTGCACTCTTATTTTCTGATGATTTGGAAATACAGTTGTTTTAGCCACCATATGCATGCAAACTCGGGTCACAAACACTGCTCCCCAGCCAAACACTGAATTGCAATTCAGGGATCTTTGTTTGGGTTTTTTTTACTTCCTTCATTATAACAAAGTCCAAAAGAATTTACCTTGTGCCACATGCCAAATGGCACATGTCATTTTTAGGAACTTAAATGACATTTTATTACTGTACCCATATGGTCTTGTGCTACTATTTTCTTTATTTAGATAACTCCTCTCTCTTGAGTGTCTACCCGTTCATATGTTTATAAAGAGTAATCAAATTCCTTGTTTCTCTAGGCAAACCAAGCCAAAGGCTTTTATTCTTCCCTTACACATTTGGCTCTCTGCTCTAACTTGCCCTCCCCTGCACCTGTCTCCATTTAAATTCATTTTTCTTGCATGGTGATGTTCTGAACAGTCACGTTAAAGGGTAAATTTAGTTAAATTTTAAACTCCATTCTATTTCTAGAAAATGAAAGAAAGCTAATACCTTGCCATGCTTTTTACAGTAACTTATCTCGTCCCACCAGTTATCTGAGGGAGTCAGAGACACAACCACAGACCCCAGAATGTTCCAGAATATCAGGATATGTCACAACTAGACTTGCATTTCTACCTTTGTGCTGGGTCGTGAAGGTTTATTACACTTGAGGCAAAACAACAAGGACCCCGTGCAGGTGTCCCTCCCCTGAGCGTGACCTCATTGTCTCACGTTCCCTCCCACCCCCGCCCAGATCAGCAGCCTTCCAATCGCAGCCCTTTATTTTGGGGAGGATCCGGCAGTTTTCACCAGAGAACACGTTTTCTTCTAGACTCCTCCTAGATTCCGTGGCACCGAGGAATAATGAATAATAATCAGAATGCAAAAGCTCTTATTTTTCTTGTTTTGGAAACATTTCTCCAAGGGATGGACAACGTTATTCTCCAATCCTTATGACAAACATGGCAATACAGCCCTATAATTTTCTCTCTGTTTTAAAAATTTGTGCCAACAAAACCAAACTTCCTGCTTTTTGCAAAGCATGACTCACATCCTCCATTCTGACTGACTGACATAAGAGATCTATTTCAGTCATATG
Source organism: Leptocoma aspasia (assembly GCA_013399835.1). NCBI lineage: Eukaryota > Metazoa > Chordata > Aves > Passeriformes > Nectariniidae > Leptocoma > Leptocoma aspasia. Next base: position 574,405 of record VXAX01004369.1, read on the forward strand.
ACAATAACTTTGAATCTGACTAGCCACTTATGTGGAAATCAAAGCCTGTTCTTGCAGGATGGATGGATGTTAACAAGAATGGTGTTTTGCATAACTCCACTGAAGATCTGCCTGCTTTTCCCGAGTAACTTGCTCCTGGAAGAGCGAGAGTGAAAGCCCAGCGTGCCACCTCGTGGCTGCCCTGTGCTCAGGGTCGTTCCTAGTGCCTCCCTTTTCCAGGAGAATCCAGACCTTCCAAAAGCTGCCTATGTTGTAATTAGCATAGCGGCACCCCTGCTGATGCCTTCTCACAAGCAGAATAAAACCGAGTAATTCTTCACCAGACAGATCAAATCAGAGACGAGCAGGGAGGCAGGTGTTATTCAGNCACTCTCCAGTCCATTAATAAAAAAAGAGTTGTCAATGTTTTTTTCTCTCTTGATTTTGAAGTTGTGGCTCTTTGATTGCCCAATGAATTCTTTAAAAAGAGCTCATAATTGTCATTTTTAGACTTCTACCTAAACTTTTTCTTCCTGCTTGCACTCTTATTTTCTGATGATTTGGAAATACAGTTGTTTTAGCCACCATATGCATGCAAACTCGGGTCACAAACACTGCTCCCCAGCCAAACACTGAATTGCAATTCAGGGATCTTTGTTTGGGTTTTTTTTACTTCCTTCATTATAACAAAGTCCAAAAGAATTTACCTTGTGCCACATGCCAAATGGCACATGTCATTTTTAGGAACTTAAATGACATTTTATTACTGTACCCATATGGTCTTGTGCTACTATTTTCTTTATTTAGATAACTCCTCTCTCTTGAGTGTCTACCCGTTCATATGTTTATAAAGAGTAATCAAATTCCTTGTTTCTCTAGGCAAACCAAGCCAAAGGCTTTTATTCTTCCCTTACACATTTGGCTCTCTGCTCTAACTTGCCCTCCCCTGCACCTGTCTCCATTTAAATTCATTTTTCTTGCATGGTGATGTTCTGAACAGTCACGTTAAAGGGTAAATTTAATTAAATTTTAAACTCCATTCTATTTCTAGAAAATGAAAGAAAGCTAATACCTTGCCATGCTTTTTACAGTAACTTATCTCGTCCCACCAGTTATCTGAGGGAGTCAGAGACACAACCACAGACCCCAGAATGTTCCAGAATATCAGGATATGTCACAACTAGACTTGCATTTCTACCTTTGTGCTGGGTCGTGAAGGTTTATTACACTTGAGGCAAAACAACAAGGACCCCGTGCAGGTGTCCCTCCCCTGAGCGTGACCTCATTGTCTCACGTTCCCTCCCACCCCCGCCCAGATCAGCAGCCTTCCAATCGCAGCCCTTTATTTTGGGGAGGATCCGGCAGTTTTCACCAGAGAACACGTTTTCTTCTAGACTCCTCCTAGATTCCGTGGCACCGAGGAATAATGAATAATAATCAGAATGCAAAAGCTCTTATTTTTCTTGTTTTGGAAACATTTCTCCAAGGGATGGACAACGTTATTCTCCAATCCTTATGACAAACATGGCAATACAGCCCTATAATTTTCTCTCTGTTTTAAAAATTTGTGCCAACAAAACCAAACTTCCTGCTTTTTGCAAAGCATGACTCACATCCTCCATTCTGACTGACTGACATAAGAGATCTATTTCAGTCATATGACAATAACTTTGAATCTGACTAGCCACTTATGTGGAAATCAAAGCCTGTTCTTGCAGGATGGATGGATGTTAACAAGAATGGTGTTTTGCATAACTCCACTGAAGATCTGCCTGCTTTTCCCGAGTAACTTGCTCCTGGAAGAGCGAGAGTGAAAGCCCAGCGTGCCACCTCGTGGCTGCCCTGTGCTCAGGGTCGTTCCTAGTGCCTCCCTTTTCCAGGAGAATCCAGACCTTCCAAAAGCTGCCTATGTTGTAATTAGCATAGCGGCACCCCTGCTGATGCCTTCTCACAAGCAGAATAAAACCGAGTAATTCTTCACCAGACAGATCAAACCAGAGACGAGCAGGGAGGCAGGTGTTATTCAGAGGAAATGCCACTGAACTGGTGTTTGCAGGATAAAAAATTAGGTCGTAGGAATGTAGATTGCAGGGCTGTGACAGGCTTGGAGTGCTGCTGCCAACCAGAAAGAGAGTTTGTCTGGGAAATTCTCAATCTTCCACTTGGTTTCACCAGTGTGTTGGCGAAGCTTTACTTTCATGGGTCTTGGATCTTAGCTGTTTCATGCCTAATCAATGAGAGAGGAGCAGTTGATTGGATCAACACATCTGCCACCCAGAGGGGCTGTGCCTTTGCCAGGATTTCACTAGACTAAGAATGCACTCTTCCAGCTGGTTTAGGCTGGGTTAAGCCTGCCATGGAAGATAGTCCCACAGCCTTCCCTCTCCCAGCTGATAGATCTTGCTGCCTTCCTCAGGAAAGGTTAAGGAAAACTGACCTTGATTTTTTTGGTTGCTTTACCTTTCAGAAAGAGCAGCTCTCTGCCAACACATGGAAGTACCAGGAAAACTTGGCAAGCGATGGACCATAAGGTGGGAATGATCCTTTTTTTTTTTTTTTTTTTTTTCCCTGTCTTAGACCAGGGCAGATTAAGCCAGTTACAAAACTCCCTTTCAGAGAGATATATTAAGTTTGGCTGACCCAGTTCAACCTCACTCATCGGGCAAGAAGAAACTGCCTTTTCTTGCCTGTGTGGCAAGGTGAATCAGCACAGGATCACAGGAATGCCATCACCAGCACAAACTCTGTACCCAGGCTGCGTGTGGATGGTGGCTGAAGGGAGGAAGAGCAGGCTCTTCCCTTTTTGTCAACAGCAAGCTGTTAGCTACCATGTAATTTTCCTACCATGTAATTTCAGCCTCAGATGCAGAATTCAGCACCCGGAGTCACGCAGTCGCCCTGAGCTGCTCCGTTCCTCAGTGTGGCTTTTGTTGGGGTTAACAGCTCACAGTTGTCACTGTTGGACAGGCAGAATGTCTGTTCAAAGCAGGTTCAAACACCTCCTCGAACTGAAGCACAGAGGGTGAGAGTTGGCTCCTGGAGAAGATTTGACATGGGGTAAAACCAGGCTTGTACAAAAGGACTTTGAGCTGTTTGCAAACAGAGCTGGTTGTTGCTGAAATTCACAGAAGATCCATTTCTAAAATGTCCAATACCAATTTTTTGTGCACAGGCAAGGCTCTGCACAGCATAAATGAACGATTTTCTGCTTTCACTGGAGCTGTAACTCACCAACAGATTGAGATAAATTGCTAAGAGAAGGGTCAGTATCTAGAAGTGAAAATGTTTGTGTTTCCCCAGGCACTGCAAGATGTGTTTCAAGCCAAAGCTCTGTGAGGGAACAACAGGTCTATCACCCCACACTTCTGCACTAACACTCCCCACAACAGTGGGATTTGAGAGAAGCCCAGGATGGGCTTCCTGAGTCAACATAAAACCCTAGTGACTGTTCTTCATTTCAGTCAAATACTTGGGATACTGAACAGGAAAATCATAGAATCATGGAGTGGTCTGGGTTGGAAGAGACCTTAAAGATCATCTCGTTTCAACTCCCTGCTGTGGGCAGAGACACCTTCCACTAGACTAGGTTGCCCAGAGCTCCTTCCAAACTGGCTTTAAACACTGGGGCAGCCACAGCTTCTCTAGGCAACGTGTTCCAATGCTTCACCACCCTCACAGTAATTTTTTTCCCTAATATTTAATCTAAACCTACTCTCAGTTTGAAGCCATTCCTCCTTGTCCTGTCACTACATGCTCTTGTAATGTCTCCCGAAGCTCAGTCAGCTGCTTACCCTTCTTGCATCATGGAAGAGCACAGTGCTTGGGTCTGATTCCCTCTGAATATATGTCCCACTAGATGTATTTACACTTTACAATGGGTAACTTGCAGGGAAAATCGTTGCCAGCTGGCAGAAAACACTGAACCACTGCATAGAACCCCGTGCTGCTCTTAACAGCGAGTCACCTGCTCTGTACAGAAAGGTGAGGCCTCAAAGAGCTGAGATAAGCCCGGGCAATGATAATAGAGTCTTTGTTGAAATCCCTCCCCATTGTTCAAGGGCTGATGTGCCGGCCCAGGGAGAACAAAAGGAAATGTTTCTAGTCCTTGAAAATCACAGCAGAATCGAAGAGGTTGGCAGCAAAGCAAGGCAGTCATAGACAGAATTAAAAAAGAGGAGTCAGCGGCAGCTTTTCTGTGGAGCAAATAAAAAGATTATTCTCTACGAATTGTGGCCTGACCTTGGAGTGAGTAGTAAGGGGTAAACACACCTGCAATTCTCATCCACCTTTGTGGGATTGCAGCTGGAGAGAAACTGAGGTGCCTGTGAATAGTCCTAATGTGGCTCACAGGAGTGAAAATGCCGGTGTAGAGGGACTTCAAGGTTTCTCTGTTGTTTCAGAAACAACTTCATCAGAGGTCAGCCCAGGGTAGAGGGAAAAAATATGGCAAATAAACAAAGGATCTGTGTGCTTCAGGACACGAGATCTCCATGCGGTTTTGTCCTGACCCTCCTGCAGGGCGGGGTAAGGACTGAGTGCTGGTTGATACCATGTGCTCATGGCATTTTTCATGTCCACGTTGCTACTTTCGAGGGAGATCGTGCTAAAGTTTGAGTGAAAGTCCAAGCAAGGCTCTTCCTCGGCACCTGTGGAAGCCCGGCCAGAGTTCCAGTAACTCCTGAGCTCAGTGCGTTGCCGGGCCTCCTGCAGGGGCTCCCCGCGCCATCCCCCCTCCTCCCCCAGCACTTCCCGGTGGGACACCCCGCATCCCTCTGCGGAAATGCCTGAACCCTTCCAGCCCGGGCAAACTCGGTCTCTCGGTACTTACACATGAATCTACATGGATGCAACAAGTTGCTCCGGGGACTGTCGGGCATTGTGGGAGCTGTAGTTCGCGGCTCGCAGCACTACAAGTCCCAGCCTCCCGGCGGAGGAGAAAGAGGAGGAGGAGGAGGAGGCGGAGGAGGAGAGGAGCCGGCACGGCCCAGGCCTGCAGCCCGTGAGGAAGTGCCCCCCGGGGGCGGGCCGCGCCGGCATGCGGCTCCCCGGCCGGCTCGCCCTGCTCCGCAGCACGCCCCTGGCTGCCCGGCAGCCAGGGAGGGTCCGAACGGGGCGGGCGGCGGCGCGGCGCGGCTTCTCCCGCGGGCGGCTCGGCGGCACCATGGCAGAGGAGGCCAAAAAACGGGCCGCCTTCGCCGCCGTGGACAAGCACGTCCAGGTGAGGCAGCCCGGGGTGCTGCGGGGCTCGCGGGGCTCGGAGCCCCGGGGCGCGGAGCGGCCGCGGGGTGCGCCGAGCGCCCGGAGCGCGGGGCGGCCGCGGGGTGCGCGGAGCCTCCGGGGGCGCGGACAGACCCGGAGTGCGCGGAGGGGCTCCGGGCTGCAGGGACCCCCAGAGCGCAGAGAAACTCCGGGATGCAGGGACATCCCAAAGCACAGAGTGGCTGCAGCGTGCTGGGGTCCCCCAGTGCATGCAGTGGCTATGGAGTGCACGGAGCATCCAAGTGCGCGGAGCGGCTCCGGGGGGCCGGGACAAGCTCTGGACTGCCGGCACCCCCCAGTACACGGAGCGGCCCCGGGGTGCCGGGACAAGCTCTGGACTGCCGGGACCCCCCAGTACACGGAGCGGCCCCGGGGTGCCGGGACAAGCTCTGGACTGCCGGGACCCCCCAGTACACGGAGCGGCCATGGGCTTCACGGAACTTCCCAGCGCATGGAGAGGCTCTGGAGTGCACGGAGCCCCCAGTACACGGAAAAATCCCGGCGTGCAGGGACAGGCTCCGGGGTGCCGGGACCCCCCAGTGCAGGAGGGGCCACGGCATGCGTGCAGTCCCCCAGTGCACGGACGGAGCTCAGGGTGCACGGAGCGACTCCGGGGTGCAGAGAGCCCCCCGTAATCTCCGGACGGAGCTCGGGGTGCACGGAGCAACTCTGGGGTGCAGAGACCCCCTAATGCACGGAGCGGCCACGTGGTGCACGGAGTCTCCAGAGGCACGGACGGGTCCCGGGCTGCGTGGAGCGGCTCCGGGCGCAGGGACAGGCTCTGGGGTGCTGGGACCGAGTGGCCGTGAGTTGCACGGAGTCCCCCGGTGCACGGAGCGGCTCCGGGGTGTCAGGACTCCACAAAGCACAGAGCGGACACGGGGTGCACGGAGTTTTCCAGTGCATGGAGCGGCTCTGGGTTGCAGGGACAGGCTGTGGGGTGCCGGGGCACCCCAGTATACGGAGTGGCAGTGAAGTGCACGGAGCTTCCCAGTGCATGGACAGGCTCCGGGATGCACGGATCCCCCAGCACGCAGAGTGGCTCTGGGGTGCCGGGACTCCCCAAAGCAGGAAGCGGCCACAGTGTGCAGAGTCCCCCGGTGCACAGACGTCCCTGGGATGCTTGGAGCAATTCTGGGATGTAGGGACACCCCAAAGCACAGCAGCCACAGACTCTCCCAGAGCACGGATGGACCCCGCGATTCATGGGGCGGCTCCGGGCGCAGGGACAGGCTTTGGGGTGCTGGGACCCCGCAGTGCACAGAGGGGCCGTGGGGTACACAGAATCTCTNACGGAGCGGCCCCGGGGTGCCGGGACAAGCTCTGGACTGCCGGCACCCCCCAGTACACGGAGCGGCCCCGGGGTGCCGGGACAAGCTCTGGACTGCCGGGACCCCCCAGTACACGGAGCGGCCATGGGCTTCACGGAACTTCCCAGCGCATGGAGAGGCTCTGGAGTGCACGGAGCCCCCAGTACACGGAAAAATCCCGGCGTGCAGGGACAGGCTCCGGGGTGCCGGGACCCCCCAGTGCAGGAGGGGCCACGGCATGCGTGCAGTCCCCCAGTGCACGGACGGAGCTCAGGGTGCACGGAGCGACTCCGGGGTGCAGAGAGCCCCCCGTAATCTCCGGACGGAGCTCGGGGTGCACGGAGCAACTCTGGGGTGCAGAGACCCCCTAATGCACGGAGCGGCCACGTGGTGCACGGAGTCTCCAGAGGCACGGACGGGTCCCGGGCTGCGTGGAGCGGCTCCGGGCGCAGGGACAGGCTCTGGGGTGCTGGGACCGAGTTTTGGTGTTTTTCACTGAGTCCCCCGGTGCACGGAGCGGCTCCGGGGTGTCAGGACTCCACAAAGCACAGAGCGGACACGGGGTGCACGGAGTTTTCCAGTGCATGGAGCGGCTCTGGGTTGCAGGGACAGGCTGTGGGGTGCCGGGGCACCCCAGTATACGGAGTGGCAGTGAAGTGCACGGAGCTTCCCAGTGCATGGACAGGCTCCGGGATGCACGGATCCCCCGGCACGCAGAGTGGCTCTGGGGTGCCGGGACTCCCCAAAGCAGGAAGCGGCCACAGTGTGCAGAGTCCCCCGGTGCACAGACGTCCCTGGGATGCTTGGAGCAATTCTGGGATGTAGGGACACCCCAAAGCACAGCAGCCACGGACTCTCCCAGAGCACGGATGGACCCCGCGATTCATGGGGCGGCTCCGGGCGCAGGGACAGGCTTTGGGGTGCTGGGACCCCGCAGTGCACAGAGGGGCCGTGGGGTACACAGAATCTCTGGTGCGTGGATGGATCCTGGGGTGCACAGAACAGCTGCGGGGTGCCGCGACCCCACAAAACACAGAGCGGCCACAAAACATAGGGGTGCACGGAGCCTTCCAGTGCACAGACAGACAGACCTAGGGCTGTGTGAGGCAGCTCCAGGTGCCCGGACAGGCTGTGGAGTGCCGGGACTCCCCAGTGTAGGGCATGGCCATGGAATGTACTGAACTTCCCAGGGCATGAATGGGCTTCAGGTAGCACGGGCTCCTGTAGTGCATAGAGCAGCCCCGAGGTTCATGGATGCGGTGGGGGGCACTGAGAATACCCCCCGCTCTCGGAGCATGAACAGTCCTAGGTGCAAAGAAGGACCCTGGGGTGCACGGATGGATCCTGCTGAGCCTCCTTCTCCTTCGCTTTGGACTTCACTCCCTTTAGCTGAGGCGAAGGGAGAAAACTGCTTTTCCTTCCCCAGTGTGTGCCTCCCTGGCAGCAGCTTCATGCCTGATCCAGCTCAGCACTGTGTACGCTGAATTTGGAGTCATGTCTTGCACCTCCAGACTTCCACTGTGCACCTTCCTGCAAGCTGGGTTGTGGTCGGAGTTCAGGCTAATGCCATGTCCTCCTTTCTCCACATCCAGGATGTGCTGCTGCTGCACCCCATTTCTGAGCACCCAAGCAAGGAGCAACAGTCCCTGATCAGGGGTTTCTATCTTGTCCTTTGCAGGGAGGGAAATGCAGCCAGGGGCTTGAGTCAGCCCCTTGAATGTCAGATAGGGCTGGAGCTGCCTGAAGTTTGGCAGAGCCTGGTTTGGAAGATCAGCTATCAGTGGTTACAGTGACTGGCTTTATCGCAGCGTTTGTTGTGCCAGCCCTTTCACAATAGCAGTGATGAAATCGGGGTGGGGAGCTGCTGCTAAGAAAGTGGATATTAGCAGTTAGGGGAGAAAAAAATCCCTTTTCCTTCCCGCTCCCCCCTCGCTGGGTTAGGTTTTGATGTTCAGTTGCTGATGGCTTCCCTTATGTCCCATGAAAGTTTTCATTGTTCTGCAGCCCCCTTCCTCTGAGCTGTGTGTAGCTGCTTAAGAGAGCACAGCCACATGTTGCGTGAGGCCCAACCCTTGCCAGGCCAACACGATCAAAAGTGATCAGCCTGTGAGATGGGGGAGCCTGGGGCCTCTGGCAGTTGCATAAAAATCCCCTTTCTTACCCAAGGCAAGCCTAAAATTGTGCATTTTGAGTGGTCGTGGGAGGAAGGACTCGTCTCACAAGGCATGGGCCAAGACATCACTGTTGCTGTGAGGTATCATAAATGGGGGCTTCTTTGATTTGGGGTAAAACCAGTACTTTGGGACTTTTACAGTGAAATAGCTGGCTTTTGTGCTGTTTTACGGCCAGGCAAATTTAGGATAATGTTTCTGGCTGTGTCTCAGCTGACTACATTTCAATGTCCAGTTTGTGATGCTGGTTAAGTAAATTAGGCGTTGTCTGGGGTAACACCCCAAAGCTTGTGCAAGCTGTCTTCAAGAAATGGTGGAGGAAGAGCTCAGAGACGCTGCCCAGGAGCTGGATGGTCTCAGCTGTCAGTTTGCACTGTCAGGGGCAGCTGCTGTGTGTCATGGATACATTTGTGTTTGCTTGTTAGAGCTCTCAAGGGGCAAGGTTACCTCTGAAAGCAAAGCCACAGCTTCCCTCGCACAGCAGGGATGTCTGGGAGACACCAGGGTCTGGTTCTGCTGGGCAAATCTCTCTCGCTTAACTCTGCCATAGATCTGTGGCACTGGGGGCTTGGGACTGGTACTGGATAAGGCTCCTCGCTTGGCATCTACCTTCACACCCATCCCTGCCTTGCCAGGACAGCAGCTCCTTGTGTGGCAGATGTAAACCTGGGTGTGGGAGGGGGGATTAGGAGAGGAAAACTTGTTTCTCTGTTGGTTTGTTTTTTTTTTTGGTGTTTTTACCCACAGCACTTGTCCCTGAGCAGCTGCAGGAGCAGAGTTCCCCGGCTGTGGAGTGGACACTGAGATGACCAGCCTCAGAGGCTGTGGACTGTGGGGCTGTGACAGCTTGGGGGAGCAGGGCTGGCACAGGGCTTGGGGCTTTAGAGCTGTAAGCTGCTTGGGGAGAGCTGGCTTTGCGTTTACACAACGCCTCTGAAGGCGGGCCCTGCGAGCGCCTCTGTCAGAAATGAAAATACAGGTCCTGCCCCATGTCCTGCTGCCCCAGAGAGGGCTGAGCAAACTTTGGGATTTGCTTTCTATTTATCTGCTGCTTTTAGATGGAGCTCTTTGTTCTCTGACCTTGGAAACTTAGGTTGAACTGGCCAGTGCCTGTGTGCTGGTGGTATTGCTTCATGTGTGTTGCCTTGTTGGCTGCTGTAATGCTGGGCAGTGTCTTTAGGCCCTTGGGTTGGCTGACAAAATGCTGTGGTCACTGCCCACTTCACCCATACGTGCGTCCTCAGCTGTGCTGTGGTTCAGTGCCTTGGTTTTGTTCGGTGGGCTTTTGGTAAACAACTTGAAATGTCATTTTTTTTGCATGAGGTGCTGCTCCTCAGTGCTCTGCTTTCACCAGTGTTTGCCCTACGCCTGTTTTTAAAAGTGGATGTTTTGTGGTTGGTTTTGCCCCTGGTCTGACTGGGGTTGGAGCTGAGGAGGAAGAGGTGGAAGTTACAGTAAGGCAGGGGCTGTGGCAGCACCAGTGTAGACTGATTAAATGTGCTGCTTCACCTCTAATCACTGATAAATGGATGGGCTGGGACTCTTGTGAGCTCTTCCTGCTTCATTACAGTGGAGTCTCCGATGCTGAGGCTTTCCCCATCCCTTTAGGGTACCCAGCTGCTCCAAGAAGCTGTCCCACCCTACGGAAATGAGGGCAAGGAGAAGAAACTGCCTCTCCTCGGGTCAAAACAAGTCTTTTGGGAGCACTGGTACTGCCCATGTCCTGCCACCTCTGCACAGCTTTGCTTGCCCCTTCCTTGGCTGGCCTTGCTTGGCTCTGCCTGCTGGGTGGGTGACACTGAGAACCTCAGGAGCTGTTGGGTTTCTGCTGGCCACCTTGCAGGTGTGCAGCAGTGACCTGTTGCTCTGCCCAGCTTTTGCAGAGTCACCGTGGTTAGTGAGGGCTGGGATGTAAGCTGAGCCTCTGCTTTTGGAGAACTTGTGTTTTCTTTGAGCTTTTAACTTGCAGAAGCAAGAGAAATGACTACTCCTAGGGGAGTGTGACCTGTCTTGAACTCCACCTTTCCAGGTAAACTTGGGTGACAGCAAGATTTTAGCTGGTTGAAGTGCTGCAGGTGTGGCTTTTTCCACAACTGCCGAACTCTGGATTTGCTGCACGTGAGGAAAGAGCTCCAGATCTGTCTAATGTCCAAGAGATAATGCACAACAGCTCTGTGCCTGCATCTCTGGTTGTCTTCACATCTTCCTCATCTGAAGTCTCTGTGGTGATACTGGGCCTCTTTAAGTCAATTTAAGCTTTGGATCTCATCCAAAGAACACAGAGTACACTGAAAATGGGAAGCGCAGAAGGCTGCAGGTCACTTACAAGGGGTGGGAAACTGAGTTGATAATAAACAGACTGACGTGGCAGAGAACATGTCTTGCAGAAGTAACACAAGAGCACCCATCCACCCTCAGCCTGCAGCACCTTTTAGAAGTATATCTGTGTTATGGATGACTGGTCAGTGATCCTTCTTAAATCAGGCAACACAGAGAGAGGCCAGGATGGAGCTGTGGTTAAAATTTCATCCTCTTCAGCACATGCTGCCACGCTCACCCACCTTCCAAGTTTTGCTGAACTCTCCTATAGGCAGCTTTACACTCTGTTTTGGAAAACACTTTTTTATTATTCACAGGAACAGCTGCTCTGCTCTCTGCTTTGGCTGCTGGTGCATCTGTGCTGTTTACTAACGATATGGTTGGCAGCAAACGCAGCCTTTTACTGTGTGGCTTCCTTGGGAGATTTTATCTTGAGGTTGTTTCCCCTTCTTCCTCTGTGGTATTGTCTGAAATTCACAGCTTTCCGGCAGGAGAGCTTTCATGGAATGCCAGCAACCACCAGTGAGGGTGCCTTGAACACCCTGAGATTGGACTGTGCTGGTAATTAGCAAGCACATGTCCTTTAATGAGAGGGAGAGTTGATTAAAATCCCTTGGCCGCAGACCATGGCCGTGCCCTCGCTGGCACAGCGTGTTCCCTCCCTTGCCTGCAGAGTGCTGAGATGCTGTGTCCACGTGCATCCCTGGACAAGGCTCCTCTTGCATGTGTTTATAATGCCAATTTTACTGGGGAAAGTGGACAGTCTGGAGCCTCCAGTAACAGCATTCTTCTGTGTCTCTTTGATTTGCAGAACAATCAAGTTCTTGGGATCGGAAGCGGATCTACGATTGTACACGCGGTGCAACGATTAGGTAGGATGCTCCCCTTCCTGTCCCTCCCACCACAAAAAGTCCCCTTTTCCACCTGCCCCAGCTACTTGAAAAACACCCTGAATCACCTTTATGCTGACTTAGAGCTGATGCCTTGGGTCTCTTCACTGGTTGCTGTGTCCTGCTTGAAGCTGAAGGTTAAAACTGAGCCTGGGGCTCCAAATTTATTGCCTGAGAGTCCTGAGGAGGTAATGATTGCCACCTGTTCTCCCCAGACAGCCAGGAAAAGCTCTCCACTGGCACCCACAACAAACTGGAGCTGAACTCCTTGGTGTGGTTCCAGCTTTGCACAGCTCTGCCCAGTGCTGACTTGCTGTGTGGCTCGGGGCCATGCAGCTGCTCTGCTTCCTTTAACCCGTTTGCCTGTGGCTCATTTTGCTCCCCACATCCACACGATTCACACTGAGGGCCCTGCTGAGGTGTAATGAAAATGAGGAATGTGAAATCCTGCTGCATTTCATTTATGTACCCTGCAGCCAGATTTACCTGCTTGCTCCAGGTGCAGGAGTTTGCTCAAGGAGTGATTCAGAAAATTTCAGCAAAATATTCAAGTGAGGCAAATGCAGTTTTGCAAAGTGAGTGTCAGGGTAATTACTATCACGGCTCATTACAGAGGGTGCAGAGGTTTAAAGTTCCTTTGCAGGGCAGTCTCAGCCCTAGATCTGCTTGTGGAGGTGCTGAAGTTGGGATGTGCTTGGATGTAGAGCAGAGCAGCTGTGGAGTCCATGGTGGGTTGGGAGTGCAGGATCAGCCCTGTTGTTCTTGGGGGTCTTGCTTGGACACAGAGGGGGAACCACAGAATCATTAAGGTTGGAAAACACCTCCAAGATCCTCAAATCCAGCACAGCACCACTGTGTTCACCACCAAACCATACTCCCAAGTGTTAACATCCACACTTCCAGGTATGAAGATTCCACCACTTCCCTGGGCAGCACAGTTCAGTGTGTCCCACCTGGGTGGCTCTGTCTGTCTGGGGAGTCCCCTGGTGACCTCCAGCTACCTTGGGCAGAGCTGTCCTGCAGCCCAGAGCAGGCTGAGTTCTGAGCACAGCCCTTCACTGTGCAGGGACACAGCAGGGCTGGGGCTGCCCCTTGTCACCCATTTCCCCACTCTGTGTGGGTGGTGCACTTCATTGTCTGGGAGCTGCTGTTCAGCCTTCTGGGCTTGGCTCAGAACTGCAACCACTCCCTGCTGGAGCACAGAATCAGTCTCTAAATAAATGGCTATTGTATTTGAAGAGGAGTGGCTGTTCCAGGCTGCAAATTTTGGCTTTTCATGTCTCCTGATTGCTTTAGAACTGGGATGTGGCTCGTAACAACATCCAGCCTCATGTACTGCACGTTCAGTCCTTCCAGCAGCAGCATTACCTAGGAGCATGCAGCTCGTGTGCTTGCTCTGGTGCACGAGCTCTTGCTGACTCTTGGGCTGTTGGCTTCTGCCTGAGTATTGTAATTACTAAAATAACATTTTGTCCATAATGATATCTTAGTAATAGATTTTAGTCATTTGAGGCTAGCCTGGGGGAGGAAATATTTCCTTCCATTTAATGGAATACTGTACTTTATTAGTTCTTGCCCTGCTATATATTTAAATGTTCTATAATAAATTAATGTGATGTCCCCAGGGCAACAAGCCAGCAAGCCTTTCAGACAGCTGCTGGAGCTCTGTGTTTACATGGAGAGCAGCAAAAGCCTGTCTGATGGAGTGAGAGAGGGGATGGGGCCGATTTCCCAGGTGAGGATTTGCTGATGGGGCTCCTCTGCTGCTGCAGACAGAAAGGTTAATGGCTCATGGTGGCTTGGGCTGGGCCAGAGTGGGTGTTTAAACACTTCTGACTGTTGAAACTGAGCCTCAGCCTGTGGAAGGGAGCACCTGTTTGCACTTTGAGCGTGACTGAGTTATTTGCAAGCCAAGCAAGTAATTGCAGTGAATCAGAGGGGTGTGCTGAGCTGAGGTTTCTTAAAGTGAAAGTTGCTGTGTTTATGCCTTGTGCAATGAACAAACCAAGGCTTCTGCTTTCTGCCTGCAGCTGAGAGAGTTAAGGAGGAGAACCTGACAATTGTCTGCATCCCTACATCCTTTCAGGTGAGTGCTTTCCTCCTTTGCTTCCTGCCAGTCCAAACACTCCTGCAGGGATCTCCTCCTGGGCTGTGGGAGGCCACCTTGCCTCTCTCCGGTTCACAGTGGTGTGAATGAACCAAAAGTACCAGTGAAAGCAGTCGTGGTGCAGCCTCAGAAAGACCTCACAAAGAAGGTGATGGTGCTGTGCTACCCTGACCTGAGCTCAGGGCTGGGAGGTGTATTTGGAGCCAGTGTGGTAAGGCTGGTTGTGTCAGGGTTGGTGCATGGCTTCCTCTGGATCCCACTTGCAGGAAAATGCTGCTTAGTGGCGAACCAGACTCGTAGTGCAGAGCTCACTGGAGACACTTTGTCTCCTCTGAGTCTGTATCAGCCCTGACAGCTGTAAAGAATAATAGCAAGATCTTGTGTTTTCAGCAGAAACTTCAAGTGCATCAGCTGGATTTGATAAGAGATTGCAGAAGAGAAATTGGCTTAACCTCTCCTTTGCTGTGCAGCCTTTGCAGGAATTAGTTCATACCAAGCTAGATGTTGAGAGGGCTGGAGGGAGAGGGAGAACCTAGCTTGGTGGTGGAATACAGATCTGCTGGGGAAGCTTCTGAGCAGCTCCCATGCCTTTGGCAACTGGCTTTGGTCTCTTTGCCTCTGTTTCATGAGGTGGGAACCTCCTTTTGGGCAGGCAGAGGTGACACGGTGGGGACCACCCCAGGGGTCTCCAAGGCTGGTTGGCAATACTCCAGTTGAGGAACTGGGCATGTGTCCTTCTCATGGTCCTGGTGTGGGCCTGGGGGACTGTACTTTTGTCACAGCCTTGTCACTGTGAGGGCAGTCAGGCAGTGTGGCAGGCGGGGCAGAGCCTGTCCTGTGAGGTTTTTAGAGACTGGGTGAATACAGCCCTGAACAGCCTGGGAGCTGACCCTGCTTTGACCTGGAGGTTGGATAGAGACCAAGCTGATCCTAAAATCTTAGGAAAACCTAACATCCTCTTACCCTGCAATTGTTTAGGTGTGGGGGTGACAGTGCTCTCTGTTCCCAGCTGTTGCAAACAATTTGGGCATAATGCAAGGTGCTGCAAAGGCCAGAAAGTGAAAAAAAAAATTAACCTATATCAGTACTTCTGTTGATTATATACACTGTGTGAGAGTCTGTCTTTGATCTGTCTCAAATGATTCCCACCCTCAAGTGCCATGTCCCCTTTGAATCTTGGAGAAGTGCTCTGAGTTCAGTCATTAGTTCTTAAAGAAGATATTGATGAAGCTTTTGAAGTGAGCGTGGGTTGGAGCTTGTCCTGCCTTGAAATGTTGTCATAGTTCATTTAACACCACTGAGTTTCTTACCAGTAAAACAAAAAAGTTGCTGTTAAAGGGAAGAGAGAGATTGTATATTGCTGTGGTCCGTGCAGTAACAAAGGACTCTTGACAATAATATCAGAAGGCTAAATATGATTTATTAACATGACTCCATAATTCAAAGGATTTGGGCTATTATCTGCCCAGCCCAGAGCATCTGAAGCTTGTGCTCCCAGCTCCGTCCAAGGAATGCCAGAATAGCTCACACAATCAGAGATAACAACTTTTCACCTCATAGGCTGAAAGGAAGAAAACCTCCTGTTATCAGGAGACAGGCAGAGAAACCTCTGTCCTTGAAACACAGCTCAGAGATTTGTTTATAGAATCTTGTACAGAGTAAAAGACAGTAAAAGATGCTTTCCCATGGGAAGATTTTTTCTGCAGGCTTGCATACAGGGAAACTTATAATATGTTCATGCAACAATTGTACACCTGCAGGAGCCAAAATTCCCAAAACACGGGGCTGCCTTGTATCTCTTGCAGTCCCTTAGACCTCAACCAATTCCGAGTGGAGCGTTCCCAGGTCAGCAAAACAGCATTTTATTTTCACTATGTACAGGTGTAGATGGCTGCCTGAGGTCACTGGCAAGGAAGAGTTGGTTTCAGTGGGCTTTTATACTCCTCCCTTCCCTGTTGTCAGGTCATTAATCCATCAGCATCAGTAAAGCTAGAGCAGGGTAAGTATCTGTCCCCTGGCGTTTGCGTTGTCTCTGTTCACCGGGACGTGTGCCGGGAGCACGGAGTGGGACTGCTCCTCTCCAGTGCTGTGCAGTTACACCACTTTTCCCTCAGTTATGGGAGCTCTGCTTTTGATTCCCACTGCTCCCACTGCCTTGCAAGCAGAGCCTGGAGAGAGCCAAGCCACCTCGTTGCCACACTGCTGACTTTAAGCCTGTTCAGGGTCTGGCCTGCATGTGCAGCACAGTGTTTTCCAATGCTTTCAATTTCCCAGATCCCTGAAATCTCCTTTTGTGGACACCATGTGATGAATGCCAACCCACTGATTTTTATTCCTGTCATTTTGTGAGTCCTTAGGGCCCCACAGCCCATGGGTGTTAAAACTGCATGCTATGAAATGCCATGATAAACTATTCAGATCATATCTCATTGCCAGGAGTGCCACCTGCTAATACTAATGTTTCTGGGATGCCAGTACCTGTGACTGATGCACTTTGTTAGTGTTAGTGAGTAGAATTCACGGGAATCAGCTGATCCATGCTAGTGCACTGGGGTCTCTTGGTCTACCTGCAGCATGGTAGCCAGTTTGGACTCGAACAGTCTGTGCAAGGAGGGAATCTCACTCAAATGATGATTTGTAACATGGAAAATTCAAGCAGTTAGAGACTCTGCAGATGACACCAGGTTGGGTGGGAGTGTCGATGTGCTGGAGGGCAGGAAGGCTCTGCAGAGGGATCTGGACAGGCTGGATGGATGGATGGATGGATGGATGGACCAAGGCCAAAGGTCTGAGGTTCAGCAAGGCCAGGTGCTGGGTCTGCACTTTGGCCACAACAGCCTCCTGCAGAACTCCAGGCTGGGGGCAGAGTGGGGGGAAAGTGGCCCAGCAGAAAAGGCCCTGGGGGTGCTGGGAACATGAGCCATCGTGTGCCCAGGTGGCCAAGTGGACCAGGGGCACCTGGTCTGTCTCAGCAATGGCAGCAGGAGCAGGGCAGGGATTGTCCCTCTGTGCTGGGCACTGGTGAGGCCACACTTGAATCCTGTGTTGAGTTTTGTGCCTCATGGCAAGACGGGCACTGAGGGGCTGGAGTGTGTCCAGAGAAGGGAGTGGAGCTGGGGAGGGGTCTGCAGCACAGGTGTGATGAGGAACAGCTGAGGGGCCTGGAGAAAAGGAATCTTCCTTCTCCACAGCTCCCTGACAGGAGGGGCAGCCACGTTGGGGTTGGTCTCTTCTCCCAGGTAACAAATAACAGGACAAGAGGAAATGGCCCCAAGTTGTGCCAGGAGAGGTTTAGATTGGATATTAGGGCATATTTTTTCCCTGAGAAGGTGAAGAAACTGAGCAGGCTGCCCGGGGCAGTGGTGGAGTCAGCATCCCTGGAGGGATGTAAAAGCCATGTACATGTGGCACTTGAGGACATGGTTTAGCAGTGGCCTGGGCAGTGCTGGGTTAAAGGCTGGACTTGATGTCAGTAAATCTGGCTAAACAATTCTGTGATTCCGTATTTAAGCTGAGGGACTGAGCCAAGGGCAGCTCTGGGTGCCCTGTGTTGTGTTGCCACTAGAGGGAAACACATGGCCACTGCAGGAAACCTAAATTACAGCCACCAAGCAGCTGTTTCAGCAGCTTCCCACACTTTTCCCACGAGCTGTGCGTTTGTTGTTTACTTTTTAGCTTATTTCCAATATGAAAAATATTTTCTCTTGTTAGTTCCACATTGCTGTGGTGTAAATATTTAATTTTCTTGGTCCCATCTTTCAGCTGAAGGAGATAAGGTCTGGATGGCTGTGAGGGAGAATAATGTCCAAGCTGAAACAACATAGGATTTAAAAATTCCGTATCTGCTTTAGTGCTTAGATACAAGTGATTCCCACCAGGCTGATGAGGCCTCCTGCTATTTAGTCTGGAGACACCCAAACCCAGGAGTCCTGTTGCACCACCTGAGCATTTTAGTTCAAATCAGCAGTAGGATTTTCTTTTGATTAAACTGCTCTGGTCTGGAAATATCATTTTCTCCTTGCTTTGTGTTCTGCTGCAGCCACTCCACGAGCTCAGAGTGGAGCAGTGGAGCTCTTCCATGCTGCATCCAGGGAGGCTGCCACAGGAGGGCAGCCAGGGAATGACACCAGGAGTCTGTTTTCCTTTCCTGCCCCTGGTAAATGCTGTTTTTTGTCTTCTTGGTGCACAGGCTCGTCAGCTGATCCTGCAGAATGGCTTAACCCTGAGTGACTTGGACCGAAATCCAGAGGTAAGTGGGACCACAGAGCTGAGACCTCACCTGACCTTCCTCTCACCTTGTCCTTCAGAAAGCATCCAGGCTCCTTAGTCCTCCCCTGAGGCTGAGTTTAGGCAGCCACGCTGCAGAACATGAGTGAGAATTTGAGTTGGGACGACAGGAAACAGCCTCAAGTTGTGCCACAGGAGGTTCAGATTGGATATTAGGAAAAATTTCTTCACTGAAAGGTTGGTCAAGCACTGAACAGGTTCCCCAGGGCAGTGGTGGAATCAGCATTCTTGGAAGTGTTCAGAAAACATGTAGATTTGATGCTTAGGGACATGGTTCAGTGGGGACCTGGCAGGGTTTGTTGAGTGGTTGGACTCCATGATCTTAAAGGTCTTTTCTAACCTTAATGATTCTGTGACTTCAACAGGGTTAGTTTATTTTTCTCCCAAGTTTTGTCTTAGTTCTTGTCCCTTTGGATGGCAAGAAGGCTGCTGGGTTGTGTTGTCTCCAGGTACTTGGCATCTCTTCCAAGAGGAGGCTTGAGACAGGGATATTGCTGAACTGTCAAAGGGTTTTCCTGGGAAAATCCTGCACACTGGTCCTTAAACAACACCAGAGGCTAAAGAGATGTGCCTTGCAGGCCAGCAGTTGGTTTGGGTTTCTCTTCCTCTCACATGCCTGTGGCTGTTAGAGGAGCTTGGGTGGTCTCAGGGTATCCTTGGGTGGCCCATCAGACACTTGTCTCTGGTCAGGCTGGCACCAAGGTGGTCCCAGCTCTGGTGACATTTGTGACTGCTGCTTGGGGTGCTCACCCCTGGAGCTGCACTAGGAGCAGGGCCTGGATGCTCCACAGGAGGGGTTTTCACATCAGTTTTCTCCTCTTCCCACAGCTTGATGTTGCCATCGATGGAGCAGATGAGGTGGACTCTGACCTCAACCTTATCAAAGGTGGCGGGTGAGCCGTGCTGTCCGTCTGTCTGTCTGTCCCAGGGCTGGTGGGGGAGGCTCTGAGCGTCCCTGTGTGGCTGTGGGTGTCTCTGGGGTGGGCTGGAGTGGACCCTGTGCAAGGCTGTGTGTGCAGCCACAGTGGGAGATGGCTCCTGGCCAAGGCTGCCAGGGACAAGGGGCACAAAGTGAGGGGTGGGGATAAGGAGGATAAGGTGTGGGGCAATGCCAGCCCCAAAACCAGCAAGAACATATTAGAGGGGACTGGATTTCAAGGCCATTAGGCACAGTGAGGAGCAGTCTGATGTTTTCTGGTTTTGTTTTTATTTTTTCCCCCTCGCAGTGGCTGCTTGACACAGGAGAAGATAGTTGCAGGATTTGCAAAGTGCTTCATTGTTATTGCTGATTACAGGTGAAGATATTACTGTTCATAATACCTTTCTCCTCCATGGGAGGTTTCAGATGGTGCTGTGTTAGGCCATTATTGTCATTCCAATGGTTACAGGAGAGCAGGAATGGGTGGAAATGAGCCTGGCTCCCAGTATTTCAGCAATTCAATTTATCTTTTTTTTTTAATTTTCAACTCCGCAGGCCTGCTTGGGAGTCAGCAGAGCTTGTGGGGAAGTGGCAGTTCTGCTCTCTGAGCTCAGCGATTGTCAGCATGGGATAAATTTTCCAGCCATGGGGCTGTGAAAAAAACAACTCCTGCTCTGCTTGTCCAAAACATGTCAAAACAGGGCTTATGAGTGGATTGAGCACCATTAAATTGGCTCTTGCTGCATCAGGGCACACATGGCCTGACCCTGTGTCCTCCTGAGCTTCTGCCTGAGGGGTTTGCACAGGGCCTGGGCTGATGTTAATGGTATCAGCAGTGTAATGTCCAACACTAATCCCACCTCAAACTGTGCCCTCAGGAAAAAATCTGACAGCCTTGGGGAGCAGTGGAAGAAGGGAGTTCCTATTGAGGTCATCCCCATGGCTTATGTCCCTGTCACCAGAGCCCTGACCAAAAAATTCGGCGGTGTCGTGGAGCTGCGGATGGCTGTGAACAAAGCAGTGAGTGTCCCTGTCAGCCCTGCTTCCCCTGAGGAACCACCTGAATGTGGCCAGGGGTCTGGTCCTCCATCTAGTGAAATCTGGGCTTTCAGTCCCACAAGTGACATCTTGTGTAATTCCTCCTTATTATACTTTGGTCACTGAATTGTGTATTTAGGTGTTCAGGCTGCTCATTGAAAGCCTCTCTGGCTACGGCTCCTAAGGAAGCATCCTGGAGCAGGCAGCAGAGGGATTGCCAGCCTGGGTCTGACCTGCTGCTCTGGGGGTGTTGGGGGGCTGCAGAGCAGTCTGAGCTGCCAAAGAGGGTCTCGAGTTGGGGGTGATGGTTTCACTGACAGGTTTATTGTGGGGACGGCCCCAATTTACTTGAATGATGACTCTAAACCACTGCAGTGAGGACAGCTGGTCCCAGTGAGGGCTGTGACAATCCCTGGCTGGGATCAGGAGACATGGGGCTCATGCCATGACAAATGGGTTTGCTTCCAGGGCCCTGTGGTGACAGACAATGGGAACTTCATCCTGGACTGGAAGTTTGACAAGGTCCACGAGTGGCGTGAAGTGAACAGCGCTATCAAAATGATACCAGGTGATGTCCGTGATTTTTTAAAAACCACAAAAGCTGGCTGAGGCTTGGTGTGTGATAAGTAACCTGGGCTGTGGCAGCTCTCTCCTGGATGTGAGGAAGTGTGTGTGTGTGTTTGCTGCCCTTGTGCAGGTTCCTGCATTTGTTTCTACCCAAGAGAGCCGTCAGCTCCACTGGTACAATTGTGTCCACATAGCTTTCTCCATACAGTGGTGAAAACCTGGAGTGATGCTGGTTCATGTTGACACTGTTTCAGGCACAACAGTCCTGTCCTCTTCCTTACTCTCCTTATGCCCATTTAGAGAGGGACTTTTAGTGGAAACACCAGTGCACTGTGGAGGGAGGGTTTGCACTGTGCTATGGTATTTTCCAGGAGCAGCTTACAGCTCTGCATCCCATTCCTATTGGGAAGCCCTCCCTGCTGGCCTTGCTGTGAGGATAGAGTGTACCCAAGCTCTTGAGCAGCAGTGGCTGAGTGCTTTGTTTGCAAACAAAACAGCCTCTTTGCAAGGACTCCTGCCTTGCATGAGACCTGCTGCCCAGGCAAGAGCTGCCTCTGGACCATCCAGGTCTGCCCAGGGATGCTGGCACTCTCTGAACTTCAGGGAAGCAGCATCTGGATGTCTTTCTGGTTATCTTGGCAAAGCCTGTCCCTGAAGCTGTCCCTGTCCCTGTCCTGCCTTCACACAGCTGCCTTCACTTGACTGCTCATGTGTTGCCAGAAAATGCAGGAACAGGTTGTTGCACAAAGGCCAACATTCCCACAAAGCAGCCATATATTGTCCTGGCTCCCCAGCTGAAGCACCAGGCCAGGCAGAGGCTGTGGGTGTAGGGTGGGTCAAGAGTGGCCAGCAACTTCTAGTTGTTCCTGGTCAGTGGCTTTGCTTCCCTCAGTAGTGCTTATCACAGAATCACGGAATTGTTGGGGTTGGAAGGGATCTCTGGTGACCACTGCTGGTCTGGGCTGCCCCTGGTGCAGTGCTCCATATCCTAATCCACTTGCTGCCCATGGCTGTACAAATCTCTCCATCATTTGAGCTGTGTCTGTGCAAGAGGCAGGCAGTGCCTGGTTGCTCTGCACAGCAGGAACTTCCCCCCTGCATTTCTTCTTGTTTGAGAGAGTAATAGTAAATAATGGGACCTGTTCCGTCCTGTGGGTGTGGTCTCAGCACTGTTTTCTGCTCAGAAGTGGACCTGCTAAGAAAAGAAGAGCTTCTTCCCTATCCAGAAGTGAATGAGCCTAAATAAAGCCTAAATGCAGTGCTGGTAGAAGGGTTTTGGCCACCTTGTGCTTGTGGTAGCCCTTGTCCTCTGTTTCTATCCACCTTCCTGGCCTCTGGCTGTGTCTCAGTGATCACTGTGAAGTTAGGAGCACCCCATAATTAAATGCAATCAAAAGTACATTTACAAATGGGCTACAAATTGCAGAGGTAGCAGCAGAGCTGCCATTTGAGCAAGTGTTAGCCAGGTGATCTCTTACAGGATAATCTTTCAGGTGAGTTTAAAGGCAAAGGGAGTGATCCCCAGTCCTGTGGGTGTGTGCAGCTTCCTCTTGCTCCCATGGGTCATCAGAGAGCAGAAAATGCTTTTCTCATGATTGTGTTGGTGCAACAGTGGTGGCTGGGCCAGCGTGAGTGTAGGGGGAGCTTTGGGAGTTGTTTCTCAGTCTTTGGAGAGTTTTTGCTGGAAGTGCCTGCATGGAAAAGACTTCCCAGAAGCTCCCTGTGTGGCTGATGCAGGTTGGACACTTCTCCAAACCTCTGAGGGAGGCACTGGTGCTTTTTAAGGAGCAGAGGGGCGGCTCTGGCGGTAACCAGCGACCTCTCGTTCCGCAGGCGTGGTGGAGACGGGGCTGTTCATCGACATGGCCGAGGTGGTGTATTTTGGGATGGAGGACGGCTCCGTCAGCGTGCGGGAGAAGCAGCCCTGCTGACAGGGCCCTGCCTCGGGGACCCGGCTGTCCCCACGGTGTGTCCCCAGGGTGTGTCCCCACGGTGCCAACCCGACGTTTTGCCTTAAGGAGCAGCGGCTGTCGCAGGAGACGCGCGGGAAAGCCCATCAGAATCCGCTGGTGTGATACTGAATGTCTTTTTTTAAAAAACAAACAAACAACAAACAAAAAATAGATTCTATTTATATATATATATATTTTTACTTTACAGGAATGTTGTCTTTTTTTAATGAGTCGTCTCAACGAATTGCTTTAATGTTTTTATTTTCTTTTCTAAGAAATACTTACCAAAAACATTACTTCCTGGTTTTGTGTTTGGAGGTTTGGTTTTTTTCTGTTTTTTCAAAGAGAACTTGAACCCTTCTGGTTGCTCATAGTGCTTAATGATGGAGGTCAGAAATACAATCCTAATGCATTGTTCCTAACTATCCTGGCTGGGAGGGTGACATATGTAACAGGAGCACATCCAGTTGGGACCTGCTGATGCCTTATTTGGAACCTTTTTGGTCCAGTATTTTATGCCTTTTATTTTTGTATACCACTGTTTTTTAATAGTTCAGGATGTCTGGTTGTCCTCTGAGCACATGACAATTCTCTGAGCCTAGGGTGGTCTCTACATCCCCCTCCCTGGGACACTAATAAGGGCCTTTTCTGGGCTTCTGTATGGAGGAGACATTCATCCTTTGAGCCAAACTCTGCTCTCATTTAATTCAGTACCTCTGATTAAAGTCTGTCCTGTAGCTGAAGATGTTTGGGACTTGGTCCTTATAGACCAAGAGCAGAACTGGGTGCTTGATGAAGCTTACAGGAGCGTATTTTAGCAGCTTAGGTCAGTATGGAATCGTGTTCAGTGGCAGATGATGTGGTTTGGAATGAAGGTTAATTATCATCCCTCACAAATCAACCCTGGTTGTACAAGACTTTGTACAAGACTTTGGTTGATTTGTGGAAGGATAGAGCAGAACACACAGGAGTCTTCCTGCCTAAATTTTCCACGTGTAGCAGGAGAGAGACACTTGTTCAATATCTCATTTTTGGTGTATAGGTGCTTTGCATGGTTCTGATGTCGAAATGCAAGCCCTCTCTTTGTGTTTTAGACACTGAAATAAAGAGCTGTTATACCAGACTTGGTGGTAATTTTGTTCTCAAAGTAACTTGTTTTGTGGATAATGGGGCAGATCATGGTCAGACCAACTTCTGCTAACTTCCCCCTTGCAAGAATCCCTCATCATGGCCAAATCCACCCTTCTGCATTTGATTTCTTTTTGCTTAAGGTAAATGAATTATTTAAAATGAACCAAATGATCTGGTCAGCACTTGTTATCTGCAGTACTTTCCTCAGCAGACGCTGTCTTCAATTTGCACATCTAAAACCCGTGCATCTAAATCCAGCTCTTGTACTGAGCAAACTGCCAGCAGCTTGCTGGAAACACTGGGGTTTCTTTTCCCACAAGCCTGGTGCTGCAGAAGCCATTTGCAAAGCCCTACCTCTGGCTAGGGGCTTTTTCAGATGCTCTTGGGCTCCTAATGTAATCCTGGATAAACAGAGAGCAATCAAGCACAGCTTTGTGCCCAAGTGCCTTCTCACTCAGCGTGCTGCTGGAAATGAGATTAGCGGGAGCAAATGCTGCTGTTGACTCTCCTCTGTCTGAAATCAAACAGCTCCTTCTCAAAAAACCAATAAACCCATTACTGCACCATTACTTTCTGGCCCTGGACCAGCTGTGATCTCATTCAGCTTTGTGCTTAGCAGGGACTCCACAGCCTGAAGATGTGCAGGTCTGATTCTTGAGCTGCTCTGGGTGCTGGGGTAGATCCTGTGGGGGCTTTTGCAGCAGATTCCCCTGCTGGGGTGGGACTTTGAGTGGGTCTTGGGCTGTGGGTTATGGGTATGGTGTGCACTGTACCACACAGCTGGAATTAAAATGTCTGTGTGGAATTAAAATCCCTGGAGAAAATTTAGAGTCTGAATCCTTGTGCAAGCTCCCCCAGATGACATTTGCAGAGTCAGTTGATGGGGTTTGACTTAAGGGGCTCTTGGGAATGGTCATGTCCTTTCCCTTGGAGGCTGCCAGGCTCCCTCATCTGTCATGACCACCCTCAT
The DNA here is from genome assembly GCA_013399835.1 of Leptocoma aspasia. Taxonomy (NCBI): domain Eukaryota; kingdom Metazoa; phylum Chordata; class Aves; order Passeriformes; family Nectariniidae; genus Leptocoma; species Leptocoma aspasia. The sequence continues at coordinate 599,304 of VXAX01004369.1, forward strand.
CTTCCTCTGCCAGTACATTCAGGTGTGGTGCAAGGAGTCCATCACCTCCTGGGGTGGCTGTGTGCCCTGGCTGTGCCCTGTCACCAACGCAGCCCACTTACACGGATGCTCAGCAGCCTTGCCACAAGCATTGAAGAAACATCTTTTGAAGAAAGTGAAGTGTACAGGCAGCAGAGGTATTTCTGTATGGTCCTTGCTTTTCTAGGCTGTCACCATTATTACATATGTTTTTGGAGAGGTAAAAGATAGATGAGCATGCTGTGGTAGATCTCCAGCTGAGGGCAGGCACTGCAGCTCCCTGTCACTTCCTTGGGTAGAAGCAGTGCAGCTGCTCCTGAGAGCTCCTGAGCCTGAGTTTGTTGAATTTTATTTTACCACCTTGGCTGGTTTCACTGTGGCATTTGCTCTGGGCTTTGATTTTTCAAGGTGCTCTTCAAAAGAGCCTTCAGGAGCCTTTAGAAATGGGCTGCCACTTCTCTCCCACGCTGCTGCCTTGCACCCTGGGAAGAAAAGCAGGGATATATTTTTAGAAGATGGCATTGGGAAAAAAATGCTATCAAAAGCAGGTGGAAGGAGGTGTCCTTTTACACCCAAGGCAGGCTGGTGTGGCTATTTAGGGTGCATTCCTGAGGTGGGTTCTGTTACCTGATGTGGTCCAGCCCCCCCTGTTGCCTTTTGGGTTGTGCATGGTGGGTAATGCACAGAGATTTACCATTAGCACTGAATTATGGATTAACTTGGCCCTGGAGGAAACAAATGTTTCAAGAAAGAGCAACAGCAGTACTAAAATTAATGAGCAACAGAGGTAATGAAACACTAATCCCATTCAGGAAAAAAAAAAGCGCAATATAAATATAGTAAGAGAGTGCATCAGATTCAATTTAATTAACCTGTGGTTAATAGGTTAAATAATTAAGATCAATTAATTAACTAGAAAGAAATTATGTGTTTTGTTAAACCAAGTCACCTTTTTCCATGTTATATAGAAAGTATTACTATTTGTCAAGGTATTACAGTCAGTGTAGGATGGGGTTTATGATCTGACATAATTACTGATCTGAGAAATGTGACATAAAAAGAGGTGAAAATAATTAAGCAGGCACCATAGAGGATGTGTGCTCTGGGTATTAAACCAAACAATTACAGCTAAAATGATGAGGAGAAAATCAGCATGGCATAACCAGTGACAAAAATTAGCTGTGAGGAATATTAGTAAGCTGTAATATGTATTTATATCTTTCAAACATAAAGCCAGATCCATTTGTAACTGTGTGGATTTAACAAAAAATTGTGTAATGACACTGTCTGTAGTCCGGCTGCACCAAGAAAAGAGGAGGAAAAGGAAAGATGTCCTCATTTTCAAAGTAATTTTTCAAATTTACCAAGCCTTTTGAATACTCAAAAATGTCTGCAGCTTTATTTCACTCAGTACATCAGCAGAAAGGTGATGCATTTCAGATTAAAGATGAACTTAAAGACATAAAACTGCTGGGTTTCTGTATGAAAATTTGTGAAGTTTATTAATTTCCCTTTCCAGTAACTTTAACAGGAGTTTTATCATCCCTGTTACTCCATAACCTTGGTAGCTGGGACCAGGAGGTTTTTTTTTTTCAGAGCATGAGACTTTTCTGTTTGTATTTTTACACCTACCAACACAAACACCTCTTACACTTCCAGCCTTGTGAAAGTCATGTCAGACCACCAAGGTTAAATGTAGTGAACAAAACAGTAAAGGATCAGTCACTTGGTTTGACTACAGGAAATTACATAAACTATTTTTTTTTAGTGAAAACAGAAGACTTTGTACAAGAATGTCTAAGTGAAAGGTAAAACCATCAATCATGCTGGAAAGCAAAATGCTTTTGTTGATCTGTGTTGTTTCTGGAAGTCAGTAACAGAAAGATGGAATTCAGCAGAAGGAAAAAAGTGACTATTAAGCCAAATACCTCAGATCTGTAAACCTCCCAACATGCCAATATCCAAGTTCACTTGGGGATGTAGAGTTAGAAATATTCTTAATCCCACCAAATTCCAAGTTCATCTCATGCCATATTGTTAAAAATACATGCACATGAATTTCATAATGCAAAAAACCCTCACAGAAGCTGAAGTGCCTGCTAACTGGAATGATCTTTTCTATTGTGCACCAAACTTTAAATTCCCTCATGGTGGTCTTCCAGTGCAGGATTAATTAAAGAAAATGCTACATCAAGTATCCTTTGTACTTACAAATGTCTCACAGGTTTGTGTAATCTTCTAATGAAACTATTACTAAAATGCCTTATAGATCAAAATCTCTAATTAAACATTAATTCCCTTAAAATGTTTTCAAAGCCTTAATTTCAGTAACTTGCAAGTTTTATTTGCCTGCCACAGCATGCTTGTGTAATCAGTATTTAATTCACATCTTCTTGTAATCAGTATTTAATAACCTGTACAGTTTAATCCCAATGTAATGTATTTGGCAATGACAAATGAAATTGAAAAACCCTGCTGTAAATCTAGATGGTACACTGGGATGCTTTTCTTACCATCTTAATTTATTGCTGGAAAAAAAAAAAAAACAAACCAAACAAACAAACAAAAACCAAACCAGTCCTGCCTTCCTTTAAACCTTAAATAAGAATTATTTTTTGAAGAGGAGATTATAATTCTCTCCTTTACTTTCATGTGTAATTTAGTGAGGGCTGGACCAGATTAGTGAAGAGTCAAATCCAACAGCTCATAAGTAATGTACCAAAATCTTGTCTAATTGAAGAGCAAGCAGATAATCACACTTTTTACTGAGAGGGTTTTCAGGATATGATCCACTGCATATGGGCACCTTGGGAAAACTCAGCCTCTTTGCCAGAGACCACCACTTTTTGGACAGGTACTTGCAGGTTTCTCTGCAGGTCAGCTGTGGGCTGTGGTTTTTTATGAAATGTTCCTTTCATCCTTATTTGAGAGCTCAAGCAGCATGTGCTGGCCCTGGCTGGGGCTTTGGGGGCTGCACTGAGTGTTTTTCCTGTGGATTTGCTGCCATGATAGCCCTGGCTACCAACAGCCTTTTCCAGCCTCCTTCCAGAGGCTCCCCAGCAGCCCAAGGCCATTGCTGCTCCCTCATCTGATCCTTGGAAGCTGCTCAAGGAGTTGCTTTGCTGTAATTCCTATCTCTGATGCCCACAAATGCCCATTGGGCTTCATTTGCAGTTCCTGGGATGCTCTGCCTCACCAACACTGTTGCCTCAGCGCCAGCAAGGCTGGCCAAGAGCTTTTTATCACTTTTAAAGCAACTCAGCAAGAAACTTCCAGCAGATTGAACATCCTCAGCAGTAGAATTATTAGAAAAATCTTCTCATTGTACAGCTGGAGGTTTTGCCACATGTGACAGTTACATTAAAACACTACTCAGAGGTTCAGTATCATTTAATCCATCCTGCCTGGGCAATTTCTTGCCTTTTCTGTTTTTCAACTAAATCAGTTTTGGGTCATGTATAAAAGATGAAAAAGGTAAGATTGTTTTCCCTGAAAATCAGATGGATGTTTTTAAGCTCCCAGGCAGGCAGGCAGAGTTCCATGTTCCCTCTCCACAGTTGAGCTTGGCCTGTGTAGAGTTGTGAAGAGGAAAACCCTCTGGTTACTTAGCTGGGATTTTTTTCCCTGGAGTAAATCTAATACCTGAGCCTTAAAAATCATGGATGTTCTAGAGAAAGTGAACTGAAAGTAAAGTTGACGACATCTCCCATATTCCAGGTCAGCAGGGAATATTTCATCCATGCTTCTTTATCTCAAAGTGACATTTCTTCACCTCAGGTGCCCAGAATTCTGGACACCAGTCAGAGGATATTGTTCATTGGCATCGTGGGACCCAGCCAGGATGTGGCATATTGGAGTTACTCTTTAAGGACTCCCAGGACACCACCAACCCAACCACCCGTGTTCTTGTGGGGCAATTCCACTCACCGATGTTAACTGGGAAAAGACAGGTCCAAGAGATTCCCAAGACACCTGGATGACAATTTCTTGGCAGAGGGCCTTGGGGAGCTGATGTGGAGAGGTGCCCTCTGTACTTTGCTACTTGTTCCCAGAGAGGCTCTCATGGGTGAGGTGGTGACTGGTGGCCCTCTTGGCCACAACGACCATGAAAACACTGATTTTCAAATCTCTGGTGCTGCTGGAACCCATCTGGGTCCCGAGGTGGCTCACTGAGCACTGCTGGCAAATCAGTATCTTTTATTGGTGTGTCCTCCTGCAGGAAAGATGTTGGTTGCTTTGAGTCTCTGTGCAGTAATGAGGGACAATGATGATTCTCCAGAGCTCTCAGCAAATATAAAAATATTTATTGACAGCTGAACTGTCCAAAGTGAAGTGTTTTGAGTCTGGCAGTGGGCACTAACCATCCAGCTGCAGCTCCATGCAGGAGCACCAGAGCAGGGTGCACAGAGTCTGCAGAGCCCGCCTGGAGGGCTGCCTGTGGACACCCTGCTGGACACGGAGGGTCTGGGCTGCCAGCCGGGTCCGTGAGGAACAGGGAAGGCAGCCGGGGCTGTCCAGGGCAGGGCTCTGTGCCTCTGCTGCTGGCACCTGCTCGTCTGAGGCAGAAGGAGTTGCTGCCTGTGCCTGCTCCTGGAGGGGGTCCCACAAGAGCTCCGGGTAGCTGGGGTTGACCCAGACAGTCCGGATTGTGATGCGTCGCCAGTTTTCAGGCCGTGATGTTTTGTTGCTGTCGTTTTCCTCTTGGGACAGGTTCAGGTTTCTGTTGACTTCCTCTTGGGAAGGCTCTTGTTCCATGTGGCATTCCCCTGGGCACGGCTCAAGGGGATGGCCGACTTCACTCTGTTCCTCCTCGCTGGCCCAGGTCCCCTCCCCGGGCTCTGGTGCTGACCCAGGCCCGCTGAGGGTCTGGGCTGACTCCTGGGCAGATGAGGGGCCTGGGAGAGAGCAGGAGCTCTGTGCCCCTGCTGAGGGCACCTGCTCGCCCAGGGATGCTGCCTGTGCTGCCTCTTGTGCCTCAGGAGAAGCATCTGGGCAGCACTTCTCGTTCTGTGGCTCTCCGTGGTCCACCTGCACCTGCTCGAAGTCCATCTGTGGGACAGAGGAGGCATGGGGTGGAGGGGGCTGTCTTGGCACAGCCTTGTCCCATCACCAGCCTCTCTGTCCTGCCCTATTGCTCAGCCTTTGCCTCTTCAGGCTCAGTAGCCCCTGGGTGGGCAAGGATTTGGGATTCACCTACTCCCCCTTGGGTGTCTCTGTCATGCTTTCCTGCAGAGGTTCTCAGGCAGCTGCTGCCTCCTGAGAAAGGTGCTCGGGGCAGTGCCACCCGAGGCCTCTGTGCCCCCAAAACCCCCAGAGGTCACAGTGGCCTCTGGGCACAGCATGGCTCCTGTGTCACAAAGAGCCCTGGAACGTGCCTCTGTCACAAAGGGACACAAAGGACACTCTGTCACAAAGGGACACCCCAGCAACCACGGAACCACCTGGAACTGGCTGTGCCCAGCACAGGACAGCCCCTGCTCTCCCCTCTGAGACCCTGGTCCGACCCTACCCCTCCCACACAGCCCCACACAGCCCCTCACTCTGGACTTCTGGATCCCTCTGGATCAGGACTGACTTGGTCTTGGGCCTTTATTTCTCTCCAAGCCTTGATGGGGGCAGCTCACACAGGGGATCGTTCCTACAGGTGTTCTGTGTTTTTAACTCAGCTCTTCCACTCAGCTGCCCAGAAGCGGTGCAGTCACCAAGTGCCTAATGTGAGCTCTTTAAGCTTATTTCAGTCATCCAGTTTGGGAACATTTTGGTTAGAAAGGGGAAAATAAGCTTTTTTTGGTCAATGAATGCGTAGAAAATTCAAACATGTCTTGATTAAATAATACTCAGAGTTCCAAATGGAATATTCAGTAAATGAGACAGAAAAAAAAAAAAAAGCCTGATGCCTTTCTAGTGTTCATTTGACTAATTTAAGAGAAATAGATAAGATAAAACCAATGTGAGAGAAAAAATCCACATGTTGCTGTTACTCTGTGGTGGATGGCTGCCTTCCCCAAGAAAAATTCAGTGGAGAAATTCACGCCCTAAGGCCTGTATTTATTGCCTGAGGAATAAGTGAGGTATTTCAGGGATGTCATTATTTACAGGATCAATATTGCTATTTAGCCAGATGGCTGGCCAAGCACATACAAATACTGTCTGTTATAATTACTTTATTTGTCTATTGATCCATCTCCACACCCATTTTGCTGATCAAACAGATGGATAGAGCAGGACAAGGAACAACTTATTCATTGTTTTCCCACATCAGTAATAGGATTTATCTCACATAATTTTCCACTCAAAAGCTACACGAGCTTGGACAAACCTGGAGCCCTATGGAAAGAGCTAAATGGATTCATCCCATCTATTTTAGGCAGGACCCCTCACCTCCTGGGAGTGCTCACCCCAGACAAAGGCAACCCACATCCCCCCCTGCCTACAAGTCTCTCAACACCAGAGAACTATAATAGCATTTTAGCAAAGTGTTGCATTGCTTAGAGCAGAAAATGCAATTCTAGGAGGGATGTGTATATGTGGAAAAGACGGCTACAAGATTTTCCTGAATTCAGAATATTCAATGAAAGATGCAAAGAGATTTTTTCAGATCTACTCAAGTATACAAAGTACCTCATGTTGGCCCGAGCTGTTGCTCACTTGCTAGGAAAATGTGATCTAGTAATCACATTTTCCTCTTCCACTGATCAGAGGGTGACAACTCACAGTGAGGGTTCCTCACCTCCACACCAAGCAGGAATAGCTCCAGTGGAGTGGGTGGAGCTGATGAACCAGGAATCACTGTCAGCTGCAGATGGATTCACAGATGGAGGGGAAAGATGTTTTGAAAGATTGAGTGAAATGCAGTTTTAAAAATCAAGGTGTTTCACAGAAAGATCCCTGATGGGACACATTCACTGGGCTTGTTATACACAGAGCGGGAGGATATGGAGATTGATGTGAAAATTCCATGGAACCTGTGTGGGAGCAGGGGATGCTTTCTGGGGGCCAGCCAGGTCACTGCAGAAACACGACAGGTGATTTTTGGAGAGTGAGATGAAGCCAACCCACTCAAATTTGTGTTGTTTAGCTCCTCATCAGAGGGATGGTGACAGTGGCTGTGCTGGGGATGAGGCTGCTTGTCAGGCAGCTGGTCACCCTCTACATCCAGAATCAGCCCTGTCATTGCCTTCGTCACTCACAAAGGTCTGATTTAACACACTCGGGTGCCAGCAGCCTGAGTGTGTTCAGGCTGCTAAAGAGAATTTCTGGGTTGTCATCAGACCTGACCAGCCATGGGGCTGTTTGTTTTGCAGTATAGTTCCAAGAAGACAAAAGAGATGAGCCTCTCAGTTTTCACCTGGCAATAGTAGTTGTCACTCCTGCTGATAAACAGATGGTTTGAAACCATCCCGTTTTTCTGGAAACAGGCAAGGCCTCTCCAGAGAAACATATGCAACGCTTGGGGAGGTCAGTCCAAACAGTCAAGGCAAAACACACAGGAACCTTTGGTGTCTTGAGGATGATCACTTGGGGCATCTCTGATACAGCTCCAAGCCCTGAGGATGGGCTGGTCCAATTGGCACAGCTTGGGAAGATCACCAAGCCTCCCTGAGTCTCACAGGGTGCTTCCCAGGCTGACATGGGGCAGAGGAGGGGTTATACCTATAGCTATGATGAATGTTTTATCTAGGATTTGTTAGATTGATTTAGAAAAAGCTGGGCTACATATTGAGGATGGGGGATGGTGGGGGTGGAGATATTTCTCTTCTCCCTTTTCTTCCCTCATTTCTTCCCGGGCAAGTTATGGGCCAAGTTTCTCTTCCCTCCAGTCATGAAGGGAGTTGGCATCAGGCTTGGGTGAGCTGTGATTTGGTGTCATCTCAAAAGAAAGCACCACTGAGTCCAACAGAGAAGCTCATTTAGCAAAGCTTGTCAGCTTGAACAGACTCATTTGCCTCAGTTGGTTTTAGGCTGCATCTGAAGTCAGAGGGACAAAGCGTTGCTTTAAAGTGAGGAAGAGGAATTTGACTAAAGCCACTGTAATAAATAATCTTGTGATGGCCTAGTCATGCAAATTAGGTGAATGTAGACAGGCTGGGAAGCCTCTGTCCAAGCCTGAGGTAGTTCAGACACCTTTGTGCCACTCTGGGTTCCTGTTACAGTGGAGAGATGTGGGTCCCAACCCACAGTCCACCCCTTGCTCTGTGGTCCACCTCCTCCTCTGCAGTCCACCCCAACGTGGAGGAAGCACAGCCATAATCAGCCACTTAAAACCTCAGCTTTCAAATATTTTTTGTCCTGCACAAGTAAATCCAATCAAAATCATATTTTGTCACACACAGGGGTATGACGAGTGGTGCTTTGTTGTGGTCGCCTACAGGACCTGGGCTTGTCTCAGTCTAAACCTGTCAATAATCCCAGTGAATGTAAACACTGCAAATATTTCAGTTTGAGGGTAAATGTGCCTGGGTGTTTCAGTGGAGTGTGAGAGCAGACAGCTAACACTCCTCTGTGGTACCCACTGAAGTGGTGTAACCAAGCAGAAACTCCACTGAGCCGAAAAATGCCCCTTGCTCAGGAAAGGCAGGCTCCTGCCTGTGCTTCCAATGCCCCGTGATGGGACATCTCCCAGAGATGGGAGCACCTCCAGTGGGTTTCCTCTGGAACCCACTGTAGGTCTGGCTCAAAGCTGACTCAGGGTAAAAGTGCCATTTATTTTCTGTAGGATTTTAAATCTGTTTTTCCATTAAAGGCATTCAGCTTTTAGAGAAGGACAATTGGGATATGAACTAATTTAGCTGAAGTTCTTGGACTTTCCCATTTCATATCTATTTTAGGGATGAAGTTAAACAAGGTTCTTTACAGAATCACAGAATAAGCTGAGTTGGAAGGGATCCAGAAGGATCATCCAGCTCCTGGACCTGCCCAGCACCATCCCCAAGAGTCACACCCTGTGCCCCAGAGCATTGTCCAAACACTCCTGGAGCTCTGCCAGGCTGGTGCTGTGACCACTGCCCTGGGGAGCCTGTTCAGTGCCCAGCCACCCTCTGGGGACAGAACCTTTTCCTGATATCCAACCTAAACCTCCCCTGACACAACTTCAGGCCATTCCTTGGTTCCTGTCCCCGGGCACAGAGCAGAGATCAATGTCTGCCCTTTCTCTTCCCCTCACAAAGAAGTTGTTTCACAATTCAGCACAGTGAGAACACCCCCACCAAGATGTTCTCTGCTTCTTGTAAGGTGCTGTTGTTCTCTGTTGTTGTGACAATCACTTTTGCTTTCTTTTTCTTTGTACTTTTTTATTGGTTTTAGGTTTGGTGGTTTTGGGTGGGTTTTTTTTTTTTCCCCACCTTCAGGGAATGCTTTAACAGTAATTTCACAGGAATTCAGTTTTGGTTTTGTTTGCAATAATTGTTGTCACTGGAGTGAAAAAGGAATCCACAGGAGCAATTACTGGTCATGAGAGAGTGAATAAATGAATTCATTATCTTCAGCTTTGCTATTATTTTCATGCACATAATGATGGCACAGGCTGGTGCACTGACTACAGTGTGTTTAGGGGAGGGAGAAAAATTCTCTAAAAGCCTGTGGGAGATAATTAGTTTGAACCTCCCTCCGAAAACGGTATATTTTTCTTTTGTGGCAACCTCACTGCCAAGTCCTGAGGATGAGCAGGTTCCTATGGATGACACCAGCAGAGACAGAAATCAGATTGCCTTGGGAACAGAGGAAGAATATTCTTCCCTGACCTTCACATGGGCTGAAGCAGCTGTGCTCACTCCTTCACCTTCCAATCATTTGCCTCTCTGCCACGAGCTGCTAAAATAGGGCAGAGATACAGTCAGCCTCTGTGGCAGTTTGGCATCTAAAATTAGCTCCTGCAACAGAAAACACCTCGAGTTTGGCCTAATTAAATTCAGTTGATGTTATTGCTATTTCTTCAGTATTTCAGTAGGAGGAGGTGGGTGGGTGTTTGTGTGTTCCAGGACCATCAGGCATCAACATCCACAGTGGCAACACAAATGCCATATGCTATACCTATGGAAAGTGCAGGAAAGTGCAGGAAAGTCACTTCCAGCACTGAAATTGTGAGAATAAAGGCAAATATAATATCCTGTGGTCACTTTGCTTTCCTGCCTCCAGCACAGTTGTGTCCCACATCAAACTTCTTCTCCACACCTTTTTGCTGGAGTCTCAAAGGGTCAGGGTGGTCCTGCACACAAATTTCCTTCATATTGAACAAACTGCAGAGCCTCTTTGTGCCCAAAACCAGAGGATTCGAGAAACACATGATTTTTTTTTCTCAAGAAAGGTGTGTCCTAAAGCACTCTGCACTTCCTGAGGACAAAACCTTGGTTTTGCTTAGTTGTCTTTGTATTTTGCTCCTCAGTTTAAATCTGCAAAAGTTGTTCTTCGGCCAAGGCTGTTCAGGAGGGAGCAGTCAAACAGTGAAACAGTTGTGACATCTAGTGGTGTTTGTGGCTGTTACAGTGCACGGGAAAATCAGGGAGGCGTGGAATGGTTTGGGTTGGAAGGGACCTTAAAGACCACCTTGTTCTAACCCCTGCCATTGGCAGCAACACCTTCCACTAGACCAGGCTGGTCAGAGCCTCGTCCTTCAACAATTCCAGGGATGGGGCAGCCACAACTTCTCTGGCCAATAAAAAATATATACTAAATAATACAAAAAATGAAAAATAGATATACTTAGTGAAAACTGATTTTGTGCTTTAAAGGATAAATAGCCAGAGGGCTCTCACAGAGGTCACCAGGTCTCAAGTGCTGCCATTGCAGTGGCTTCACCACTGCTGCTCCAACTTTAACTGCAAGGATGTGAAATGAGGATTAGCCCCTGTGGATTCAGTTTAGACATTTGTATACATTTTGTACACATTCAAGAACTAGTCCTGAAGCAAAGGATTTCAGTAGAACATTAACTTGGTCCTGCAGAACTTTGCACACTGACATTGCTGTGTCAGCAAGATTTCGGCAATTTCTGCAAAATTAAAAACCTTGAATAAAACTCTTCCCTTTAGAAAGAATCTGGGTACTTTTAATGTTGTCAGTTACTTTTGCAAGGACAAAGCTGGCTTCAGTGTAACAACAAATTTGAGCAAAATTATTTTTTTCTTTAGGTGAAAGACAAATCCTGCCATGGAATAAACTTATATTCATATTTTATTCTGGGGCTTTTAAGTCTCCAGAGAAATGGTGGACTCTACAGAACTTCTACTCTTCATCAATCCCACAGTGCCTGGAAAGAAATTTTAGTGCAAAAAATTCCAATGGTTGTGTTTGTGAAGCTGCTGTGGCCAGCTCTGGGATTTCCAGACTGCAGGTGACCTGTCTGACCACTGAAAATGAGCTGATGGCATCCAATAAAAGGGAGTAAAAATGTGTAATTTGTCAGCTCAGCACTTCTTAAGGAATTGACATATATTCAGATTAGGCAGGGCTCTGAGAAACTTGGTCTAGTGCAAGATGTCCCTGCTCATGACAGGGAAGTTGCCTAGAGGACCTTTAAATGTTCCTTCCAACTCAAAGCATTCTATGGCTCTGTGATGCAGAATTAAGTAAGAGTTGCAGCTGAGCTTCTCTTTGTGCTTTTGTGCATGTGTCTCCAGGAGAGGTGGGTGAACATCACTGGAACTAAGGGAATAGCCCCAGGAGACTGTTGGAGGGAGAAGTTTGTCACCTGGGGCTGAGAAAAGCCACCGGTTCCTGCTCCAGGACCACATAGCCCTGCCCAGCCCAATTGTCCTGCAATGGCCTGACCAATCTCCCTATGAAATAGCTGATGGCAGTGATGGGGGAACAGGACAAAAGGGAAGCGGCTGGATTTACTGCTCTCCCTGGTGAAGGTGAACACATTGTTCCATGTGTTTGTGACTTCTGGGGACACCAGACCAGACTAGACCTGATCTGTTGTAGGCTGTGCTACATTTAGCCAGGCTAAGACCTTCCTTTTTGGATGTGGCTTTTGGGTGCTCCCAGTCCTTACCACTCTTTTATTTTCTCATTCTCATTTTCAGAATTATGGCTTTCTTAAACCCCACAGGAGTAAAAATCTTTGCTCCCTGAGTAATTATGCAGAGACACATGAACCACAGCATTTCAGGGATGCTGAGGTCAAAAGGAATGTGCCTATTTCCACTGCTGCAGTTCTGGGCCTTAGATGTCAGGATTTTATCAGCTTTCAGTTTAACTCCTGCTGAGATGCACCCCACAATCCTGAATCCTTAAAAACCAATGTGGCCTCCAGGGAAGAAGACTTGAGTTTATTTATCACACAGGGATTCATTGGTATTCAGTGGAGTTCTTTTTCAGGGCAAAGAATTAGGGTTGGAATGAAATGGTCTTTAAGGTCCCTTCCTACTCAAACCATTCCATGATTCTATGAAAGAATTTACAGCCAAACACAATTCCTGACATCAGGGGGACAAGCCATGGCCAGAGGCTTTTCTGGCATATGCATTTCAAGAAACTTACATCTCATTTTGCTCCTGCTCTTTCCTGGGTGGCAGAGGCTTTGCAAGATCCTGTATCCTGCTCCAACACAGGAAAACCCTGTGCAGGGTCTCTGAGAACAGAATTTGTCCCAATCTGCTGTTTTCCCTTTGTGAACCCCTCCCATCTTCAGGTCTGCTCCACTCCTCGTGACCAGCAGTACAACCTGATGATCTGGAAGTGCACGCCTGCAGGACGAGACCTTTCCCAGCACTGTGGGGCAGCCCCAAGTGTTTTTAATAAACCAGATTGCTGTGCTTGGCTGCCCTGTCCCCAGGAGGGAGAAAGACAGTGGGAGGTGTATGGCTGCAGCCCAGTGAACTGCTACAAAAACCCATCAAATGTCAAGCTTTTCTCTAAGACCTGGAGCTGCTGAAGCATTTCTGGCAAAATTTACTGAATAAAATGAGTAAGCTCTGCTAAGCCCCTGATATGTGACAGAGCCAGACTTGCTTCAAATCACAGAGCAAAGGAAAAAAATTCTATTTAGATGAAGATCGCCACAGGTCTTTGGCAGCATCTTCCTTCCATGAGAAATCCAAGCCATGATGGACCTGAAAGGATCATTTTGGGGCTGTCAGGCTGCAGGTGTCCATCCTTGTCCATCCCACTGAAGTGCTTCTGATGTTGATGTTGTGACCACAGTTGGTGCCAAGCTGAAATCTGATCTCCTGTTTGTGAAGCACCCTAGAAACGTCAGCCTCTTCAGAAATACCAAGCCACGGCACAGCTTAGGGGACGAGGGGTAGTGTTTGTATGCTTCTTTATTTTCATTAGGCATTAATAATAGGGAGCAACGCCCCCCCCCCCAAGTAACTATATGAATAGTACCACAAAAATGTGCAGGATTTTTCAGAAGCAAAATACAGAATTTGTTTGCTGAAAGCATAATGGGGACTGCACAGAAAAAGAGCAAGCTGGATGATCCTTTTCTTGCTCCACCTACACCCTCCCTGCCATAACTCTCCACTGCTCCTTATCTCTGCTCTCTGGAGTTACAGAAGTCCCAGCAAGTTAATTTCTAACTAATTCCTTAGCAAATGCTCTCAGCCATAGCTCTGTTACTGAAAACCACAGGCTGCAGGTTAAAAATAAAGCAGGTTAAAGCACAAGTGTGGCTAATCCCTCCAGAGTGAATCCTCAGCTCTGAATTTCTCTGTGCTCTTTTCAAAGGAAAGGAGAGCAGTGGTCCAGTTCCTCCCAGTCACTTTCCCAGGGCTGAGATGCTGGGATTATTTTTACTTATAACCTATAAATTATAGAAACCCACAAACTTGTCTGTTTTTTTAGAAGGGTCAGCTCCCCTTAGCTGCTGGAAGCTGGATAGATGTGAGGCCGTGGTTTAGCTTCACACTTGGGTTCCTGCCTTGATTCCAGGGACATGGTGGGGAATGACCAATTTGTTTGCACATCCTTAAGTTCCAGTGATAGGAGGTGATGATGCCACTACAGCTAACAAGACTCATGAGGATTTCAAGCTGCTGGGTTGTTTTATTAAGGGTAAGATCAGACGTCAGCTCAGATCAGACATCAGACAGCGATCAGACATCAGCTGATGCTGGAAATGTAGGTTCAGAGTCATCACTGAGGTGAGTAAGGGCTAAACCAGCTCAGGAACTTTTCCCTGGTTTAGCAATTCCCTAAATACAGGCTTTCCCTCCAAGGATGGCCTTCCTGCTAAACCCTCCCTATTGGAACCTGCGTTTGTCAGTGGGATGTATTTTAGCTCTGGCCAGCACCAGGAGACAAACCTGCTTCACATTCTGAATGGGAAATCAGGGGTATATTTGATGCTGCTAAATACCTGCCCACAAAGTCCACTTTGTGGCTGTACCAACTGTGCAGTTTGTACAGATGCCAGGCTGAACACAACCTGAAGTTTTTTAATACGTCTGAGTTTATTGTATGGATCAAGTGCGTGACTCCTGCCACAGAATTAGAGTGGTTTGGGTTGGAAGGGACATTAAAAGCCATCTAGGTCCAACCCCCTGGCATAGGCAGGGACACCTCCCACTAGACCAGGCTACTCAGAGCCCCATCAAGTCTGGTCTCAAACACTTCCTGGGATGAGGAATTCATGGCTTTTCTGGGCAACAAGATTATCCCAAAGGATTTCTGCCTGGTGGGAAGCTCACCACAATGTTTGTGGCACAAGGGGCTGCAGTCCTAGGACAGTGAGCAGTCCAGACTAGAACTGGGTCTGACCTGAGCTTTGTGAGGCAGCCCCTGTCACTGCTACCTGAGTGTTGATAATTGCTGCATTGTTTCTTCCTGGGCTGAATGGTTTCCTTCTAGGCAGTTGAATAAATCAGCAAAATTAATGTTGGTGGGACAGAGTGTTCTCTGAGAGGAACCAAACCACTGCATCAAAAAAATTGAAAATAAGTTTATTTTTCCTCAATTCCACGTACGTCTGGCCAATTAGATATTGTACAGCTCATTTCCATACCCTGAAACTTCAACAGTTAGAGCGATGATGCCTTGCATTGATTGCAGAATCAAAAAGACTCTGTACACAGTAAGGTTTTAAATGCAAAGGACAGAAGAGATGTTTCTGCTACTGAGGTTTAAAAAAACCCAAGCCATCAAGCCAACAACCCCTACTCTCATCTTACATGATCCTATTAAAAACACTAAAAAACTGAAATGTTTCTGTTTACAAAACAACGATGCATTGGCATCTAACTCAAATTCTATAATCTCCACAAGAGTCTTAGTGAAAGCCTCAAGGAAAAATTGATTTGGAAATGGATCCAGGTATAAATCTTTTAGCAGTGAGGGGGTTCCTTATAAAATCAGTGTGTGTGTGTCCTCCTAAGGGGATCATATATACCTCATAAGAAGCTTAACATTTGGATGTTCATTCATTACAGCCTCCTTCCAGCCTCAATTTTACGGACACGATTAATTAATAAATCAGGAAGAAATCAGAGTATGACTTTGCTTGTTTATTTTTGTTCTGAAGCAGTACTTTGTCTCTTCTCAATCCATTCCCACAGCCCTCCCTATCCCATGTATGCCCATAAATACACAATTACTAGTACTGGGTGTATTTACAGGACATGTTTCTGGAGGCAGCTGATGGCAGGGGTTGAATCAGGTAACGCACTGTGGTTCCTCCCAACCTGACCCATCCTGTGATGCTGTGAGGTGACGGAGTCACAGCTGAGTTGGAAGGGACCCACAAGGATCATCCAGTCCAGCTCCTGGCCCTGCCCAGCACCATCCCCAAGAGTCACACCCTGTGCCCCAGAGCATTGTCCCAACACTCCTGGAGCTCTGCCAGGCTGGTGCTGTGACCACTGCCCTGGGGAGCCTGTTCAGTGCCCAGCCACCCTCTGGGGACAGAACCTTTTCCTGATATCCAACACAAACCTCCCCTGACACAACCTCAGGCCATTCCTTGGGTTCTCTCTGTCACCACAGAGAAGGGATCAGTGTCTGTTCCTCCTCTTCCCCTCATGAGGAATTTGTAACTGCACTGAGGTCTCCCCTCAGCCTCCTCCAGGCTGAACAGACCAAGTGCCCTCAGCTCCTTCTCAAATGACTTCCCCTCCAGACCCTTCAGCATCCTCATGGCCTCCTTTGGTCACTGTCGAATCATTTAATGTTTTTCTTATATTGTGGCACCCAAAGGTGCCCCCAGCACTCGAGGTGAGGCTGCCCCAGCCCAGAGCAGAGCGGGACAATCCCTCCCTGGCCCGGCTGGCCATGCTGGGCCTGATGTCCCCAGGACAGGGATGTCCCTCCTGGCTGCCAGGGCACTGCTGGCTCATGTTCAGCTTTCCACTGACCAGGACCCCCAGGTCCCTTTCCATGGCACTGCTCTCCAGCCCCTCATTCCCCAGTCTGTCTGTACATCCAGGGTTGCCCCATCCCAGGTGCAGAATCCGGCACTGTCCCTGGTTGAACCTCACATGGTTGGTGATTGCCCAGCCCTCCCATTTGCTGAGGTCTCTCTGCAGGGCCTCCCTGCCTTGGAGGGAGCCCACAGCTCCTCGCAGTCACCGTCTCTGGCGGTGTTTGAGGACAGACTGACATGTCCATAGCGGTGCCCGGTCGCGGCTTGGACTCGGCGATGCCGGAGCCCTTCCCCACCCTCATGGCTCCCGTGCCTACAACACCCAGAAG
>VXAX01004369.1:616195-662975 GCA_013399835.1 Leptocoma aspasia
GCTGTTTGGAAATGTATTGGGAAGTTTTCCCCTGGAGAGCGGGTGGGGGCACGGGAAGGTTGTTCTCGGCCTTGTAGCCCCGGAAAGACTCCAAAGGGCAAGGGCCGGAGGTGGCCCGTGGGGTTGGGGCTGGCCACTGCGAGGGCTGGAGGCCTCTGGAGGGCCTTGAATTACCCTGTGGTTTCAGCACAGTGGTGGTAAAGTTCTTTCTCTTGCCAAAAATTAGGTTACAGGCTTCCCTTTGTGGAGAACACGAGCAGTCTGAGACTAGTAGTTCAGCTCGAAACGTTTAATATGTGTTGTTCTGAACGTCACAATGAAAAATAAAGTGATTTTCTCCCTCCTGTTTTTTTTTTTTTTTTCTTTCCAGTATGCGCTTTTTTGGCTGCATCGTCTTGAAGAGGATGCAGCCTCCACCTACCTCCTCTTGAAGAGGAGACTTGTAGTGATAGAACAAAGGCAGTGGCTTCAAAGTGAAAGAGAGTAAGTTTAGGTTGGATCTTAGGAAGAAATTATTTACAGTGAGGAAAATGGAACAGATTTCCCAGAGAAGCTGTGGCTGCCCCATCCCTGGACATGTTAAAGCCCAGGTTGATGGGGCTTGGAGCAACCTGGTCTAGGGGAAGGTGTCCCTGCCTACGGCAAGGGCTTGGAATGAGGTGGTCTTTAAGGTCCCTTCCAACCCAAACCATTCTGTGAGATCAGTCTGCATATGCCCAGGCACAAGAGCAGTTACTAGGAATGTAAACAGAGGAATTCATGCATTAATGTGGTTCTTGTAGCTGAAAATGAATGAACAAACTTAAACCTACCTCATTTGACTGCACACAAAGTGGTTTTGTCTCAGTGGGATGGTGACTTGCAGGTCAGGTAAAGTGATCTCACAACCACAGGCTGGTCTGGGTAGTTCCTGTGGCTCAGCTCCTGTCCAGGTGGGTATCCATTCCTGCCTCTTGTTCTCCACAAGCAGGATCAGAAAACTATTTATGCTGCTAATTTCTGCAACTTCAGCTTTTCGAATTGGCTCCCCTGGGCCCAGAATTGGTTCTGATTGAGGGGAACAGATGGGAATGTAGCACCTTCCAATTTAGTTTAATTTATACTCCCAGCAAAGCTAGTCTTGGGTGCAGTTTTATGTGTTGAAACCCCCATTGTTCCCTTTACAAATAGCAGTAAGAGATTCAGGGAATAGTTGTTAAATTTATTTTGAGGGGTAGAAAGGGGGAACTAATCTATGTGGCTCAAGAAGCGTCATTTTGCAGCTGTTTGTGAAGTGTTTTACAGAAACTCCTGCAAGATGAAATAGTCCTTCATTGGAAATCTTTGGTTTGATACTCTTTACCATTTAAAGACTGCTGAAACCTCAAACTTGGGCTTTGTACATAACATTTTCACTAACAATTAACATCTGCTTCTCTTAGTGATTTGAAATCACGAGTGTCCAGTGTGTTCTGTTGCAAAAAAGATGCAAACCTTGTTTTTGTTGGTGCATTGCTGAAGGAAACATGCAGGGTGTGTATCCCTAAGGTTGAGATCAGGAAGTTGTGGAAATGGAGTATGAAATCTGTCAATGAATGGTGATTGCTGTTCAAAGGTCAGCTCAGAGCACTGCTGGTGTATGGACAGAATCAGGAGAGACCTGTGCTTGTGCATACCCTTGAAGAGTTTTTGTAGGCATCTGAACTGACTGGAGAGTCAGGATTAGGGGTTCCATGTCCTACATGTGTTAGAAGGCTTTGGAGAGCTCTTAGATTAAAAGATTACAGTAATTATGTGAGTAACCCTGGCAAAGCATTGCTGCAGAAATAACAATCCAAACTGAAGAATTCCTGAATTGTTTTTATATCAACAGTGTGGAGGGAGGAAAGCTCACAAACCTTTACCTGCTCACATGCTTGGTGGAGGACACCTGGGGAGAAGCAGCTTGTTAGCTTACAAGAAGTAGTGGATTTATACTGAGGAGGGACTTGGATTAGGAAAGAGAGATGTATTGAAAGAAGTGAAATTTTTCTGAATGTCATGTCATATTAATCCTAGATTTGTTTTAATGTGATGGGTGTAGTGTAGGCATTGCATCTGCCCTTCGCAGCCTGATTAATTTACTTAATTCCTCAGCTTCTCTTTCATGGTTACAGATCTGGGTTTCCATAATTAACAGGAATTTGGCAGGGGAAGGGTGAGAGAAGAGAACCTGGGGACTGATAAACAGGAACCCTTGGAGTGCATAAACAAAGGAGTAAGGTATTTTGGACAATCCCTCAATAGCATGAAGACTTCTTTGTCATCAAGGAGCATCTTCTGGTAATGTAACTGATAACTTCAGGGCTGAGTTCTGGGGATGGGTTTATGCTCCTCTGCACTGTCAGGAGCTCCCCAGAACTGTTCCTGTTGTGTCTTCCTCAGGCCTTGCATTTGTTGGCAGAGGAAGGAGAAAGGAGATGGTCATAAAAATGACCATCATTCATGGCCATCATCATAAAAATGACCATGAAATGGTCATAAAAATTAAACGTGTAGAAAATATTGAAAGGACTTCTAAGGAACAAGCTGAAGGCCCATATGTGAGATAAAAAGAGGGGGTTGGGGTGTGTGTGTGGAAAAAAAGACACAGCATTTTAAGAAGCACTCCTCATACCTCAGCCCTTCCCTGAGCTTCCCCTGCATTGGCCTCCCTTTTCCCCACTTATATTGGAGCTTCTATGATTTCTAAGGCTTTCTTCTTTCCTTAAATAGGTTATAGAACCTATTTAGGTTCCATATAGGAACCTATAGGTTCCATCATCTCCAAGTTCTGTGGCTATTTCAAGGAGCAATAGAGGAAGATTTTCATTTATTTTTCTTTCCTTAAATAGGTAATAGAAAAGAAAGGGAATATCTTCCTTCATCTCCAAGTTCTGTGGCTATTTCAAGGATCAATAGAGGAAGAATTTTAGTCTTCTGGCAATGTAGGTGTCAGCTCAGGTCATTGTGGAGAGGAACCTTGCTTTTATACTGGGCTTGTTTTATGAGCAGGCTCAGATTATACCTCAGCTTCCAAATTTCCTTTTTTTTTTTTTTTTTGGGGGGGTAAATATGGGTAAGAAGGAGACACTTTGATTGGATTTGTGTCCATAGGAAATCTTACAAGAATCCCTGAAAATAGTAAGTTTTGAGCTTTGTATAGTTTGGATGAAGAAGAGATTCAGCCTTTGGTATCTGTGCTGTCACCTGGTTTGCACAACCCAAATAGGGAAGGGCTTGGACTAGATGACCTCTGAGGGTCCCTTCCAACCCAAACCATTCTGTGATTCCATGAAATGTAGCTTGAGTTGCATTGTTTTAAATGAGATTTGTGCCTGAGAGATGTTACTGCTCAAGGAGGGCCTGAAAGCTCAGTGTAAATGGTATTTAAATACCCTGTGTGCTTTAACATACCTTGTAAATGGACCAGTTTTCTTCTTAACATGTAAATTCCTGTTTGGACTCCATGATAAATAATAGAGTATTTTTCTAGAAAGGCTTGTTAATTGTAATACACAAGTGAGCTTTAAGTCCTGCTTGAGCCTTGGGATTGTGACATTTTTTTCCTAAGAGGTAAATGAGGTGGATTTTCCAATTATTTGTACTGCAGTGAGTTCTGCTCTTGGCTGGGGCCTTATTGCCTGCAAATGCCAGAGGAACCAGCAGCAGTGTGTGGTGTTGGAGTAACTCTGTCCCTTAGTTTCTAATAAGGTTTCTTGACTGTAAAACAGCTGGTGTTCCACATACAGGCTTATGCCCCATTGCTAAATTTAGATATTGCTTTTCAAATCTCCCCTGAGACACCAGGGGTTGGGTACTTGAGCACTTTTCATAACTGCTTGGTTTTCCTGTATAATGGACCAAAGTGGGCTCTTGCCACAGTGCATCTCACTTTTTAGCTATGTGGAAGTTAAAGTACTGAAAAGCCAAAACAAATGCATCTTGTTATTTGTATAACTTTATTTTTAAACCACAAACTGAACAGGAGTGGGGCAGGAATGAACACTGTGCTTAGGAAAGATTGTCCAGGCTTTTAGTTTATTTTTAATACACTTTGCTAAAGGTCTATTACAGGCTTTGTTGGATATAGTAATGTTATCTTAGAACTTTAACTTGACAAAATATAACATTTCCCCTGTGCTTTTGGGAAGAGTTGGATTTGGTAAGACTTGTGCTTATGCTCTAGGACTTCATCTGGAGCCTTCACCTTTTTAACTTGGCCTGTAATTTAGATGTGAGCATTAAAATTGCATCACCAATGAGTTTGGCCTTGCTGGTTCACAGCTGAAGAGCATTTTTTTTAAAATTTTTTTTCCTCCAGTCTTCATGAAGCAGCATGCAATTACACCTTTTTTTTAGTAAAATCAATTGTCTGGACGGGTTTAGAAGTCGTGAAGCAGGTCCTGGGTGGAAGTTGAGACTTGGCTTCTATTTCTGACTCATACCTGCTGTGAACTTGGGCATGCCATTTCCACTTTCCACCTGCTTCCTTCTCATCTTGTATCTGTCTTAACTATTGAAATTGCCAGCTGCTTGCACCCAGGACTTGCTGTTTGTGCCACACGGAGCAGAACCTCATCCTGACCCATGGCCCTGCTGCTCCCACTCTGCTGAGAACTGGGGCAAACGTTGCTGCTGCAGGCAGGGCACAAGTACAGAACTGTATCAAGCCATTTGAAAAACCCCATAAACTCAGACTCATCCAGCCCAGAGACTGCAAGGTGATTTTTAGGGTTTTTTTCCCATAAATTCCTTGAGAAATATATTGCTCTCCAGACATTTGCCCATGCTAAGCTGCCTGTCTCTGGAGACAGCAAATGGCTCTGATCTAAAGCCAGGATTTTTGAACCAGCTGTATTTTCTCTGAAGGAAGGCCATACAATAATGTAAGAAGCACATATGATTTTCAAGGGTAAATCCATACTAAGCTTAAATTTTAAGCTGCTGTTTAGATACCAGTGCCTAATTTTTTTTTCTTTTGATAGTTTAGAAAATGCTTAAAAGCTTTTTATCTTTGAAAAATATATTTATACTGTCTTCTGAAAATGAAGGATTGACAAGCTTTCAAAAACATTTTTGTGCAATGTTATAAATACCTGAAAATAGATGTGGAATGAACAGTTGAACTGGGAGTGTACAATTGCTGTAAGGTCTAGAGAAATGTGACTATTTGTCAGTTTGTCAGCAATGAGGAGACTGTGGAGTCTCCCTCACTGGAGATATTCAGGAGCCATTGAACACAATCCTGTGCAGGATTGACCCTGCTGTAGGATGACCCTGCTTCAGCAAGGAGGTTGGACCAGCTGACCCACTGTAATCCCTTCCAACCTGACCCATTCTGTGATTCTTATTTTTTTCAAAGTACTGAAATTGCTCAGTGACAGATAACATGGCTAGCAAGCATCCCTCTCTTTCTTTGCAGGTGGATTTGTCAGTGGTTGGGCACACACTCTGTAAAACCTAGATCTGAATCAGTTTATGTTGCCTGTTTGTTCTTTCCCCTTGCAGGCCCATTTTCAAACAGTCATTCCCATTCTCCTGGAAGCCTGGAGTGTTCTCCCCAAGGCCTCACTGGTGGTAAGGACTGTAACAGCTCCTTCTCAAGGGGGATCATCCTCTGCTGTCCTCAGGGTTGGGTGTCACCCAGGCACATCTCCTGACAGTCAGGGATTGCCTGAGTGGCTGGCTCAGGTAAATTGATTCCCTGCTCTCCTGACCAGCATTCCAGCTGTGCCTGTTTTTGTTTTGCCTCGCCTTTGCTGGAGGCAGGCTGCTCTTCACCAGATGTGCCTTTGAGTTGATTCAGGTGCAGGGCTTTGCAGCCCTGCCTAGGAAGACCCAAGTCCTCAGCCTAGGACAAAGATCATCCTGTGCTGTCTTCTGTAGCAGTGGCTTCTCTCTCCCTTCCCACAGCCAGGCTGGTAGCTTGTTCATTAAATCTCAGCCTTAGACATATTTTCATAAAATCATAGAATCACAAAATGCTTTGAGTCAGAAGGTGACCTTGTTCATCTTATTCACCCCCCTGCCATGGGCAGAGGCACATTCCACTAGACCAGGTTCCTCCAAGCCCTGTCCAGCCTGGCCTGAAACACTCCAGGGATGGGGCAGCCGCAGCTCTGGACAATCTATGCCAGGGCCTCACTGCCCTCACAGTACAGGTTTTTTTTTTTTCCTAATACCCAATTTAAAAGTGCTCTCTTCCACTTTGAAGCCGTTCCCCCTTGTCCTGTCATTACATGCCCTTGTCAATAGTCTTGCTCCACCTTTCCTGTAAGTTCCCTTCAGATACTGAAGGGAATTGAGTCATCCCAAAGGCTTCTCTTTTCTAGGCTGAGCAATCCAATTCTCTCAGGCTTTCCTCACAGCATCCTCATAGCTCCATCCCTCTGATCAACTTCCTGCACTCCTCTGGACTCACTCCAGCAGCTCCACATCCTTCCTGTGCTGGGCCCCAGAGCTGGAGGCAGCTCTGCAGGTGGGGTCTCACCTGAGTGGGGCAGAGGGGCAGAATCCCCTCCCTCACCCTGCCCATGCTGCTTTGGATGCAGCCCAGGATACAACTGGCTTTTTTATGGCTTTTCCTAAGGATTTCACCTGGATTTTGTCTGTTACTGCTTTGTATTTCCTGGCATAAAGAGTTCTGCAACAGTATTTGTTGTGCTTTAGGTTAAAACCCTGCAGGTCACTAAGCTGAAGTGCACTTTTGCCACTTTCCTTACGAGTTTACTGCACCCTAGTCTGTACCTTCCTGTACAGAGTTTTACTTTGTGTCTGTGTAAAGCTGAGGATTTGCTGCAGCTCCTCAGAGAACAGCAGGAGGTGGCTGGAGTTAAACCCTGGGTTTGCCAGCACTTTCTAAGAACAGAATCAGGACTTCAGGTTTAGCAATAGCACTGATGTGTGTAGGCTGCTTTTGGCATGGTTTGGTTTTTCTGTTCACTCCTTTGAGTACAACTGAAGCATAAAAGCAGTGTAGCACTAAACTTGAGTTGGCAAGAGAGAACTGTGTAGCTCTGTGATGGAAGTGTGTGTGTACGTGGATATTAAAAAGTTTCTGCCGATTTACTAACCCATAGAAATTCTGTTATTATAATAATTTAATAAAGTGTCTTAACTAATTCTGTGCGTTATCATAAGAATACCTTTTTACCTCTTTCTCCTTAAAAGCTTTTACTCCCTTCCTAAAAAGAAAAAAATATTCCCTTGTTCAGTTGTGCCTGAATATGTATATGGAACAGTCTGGGGACCATGATTCAGGATCTGTTATTTTGATTTCATCTGCGCTATCTACTTCCTTAAGTCTTAGTTGCTGAAGTTTTAAAAGAGCTGAAGGGGTAAATAGTAACATTGGTGTATATATTGGAGATCCTGTGTTAGTATTGTGCCTTCCCAGGGTCACTCTATATATAAAATAAGTTTTTTATGTCAAACACTTGCAGGGAGTAAATTGGTTCTGATCCCCTCAAAACTCTGGTGTTTGGAAAAGGATTATATTATATATGTTAATAATAATTGTATGGCAATAAACATAGGTGTGCATCCTATTTATACCAGAAGCCCTCTCTTCTCATCTCCAGCTTTCTTCTGTGGTAACATTCTGTGCATTTGCTGTCATCATTCCTTTCCCTTCAGCACAGATGCAGTCATTCCCCTTGGCTTTTTGTTGCCAGCACGCACTGGGCTCTTTTTCTACAATTGTGTTGTGTTTTTTTTTTTTTTCTTCTCTCAGCACCAGAGCTGTGAGAACTAAATTGAAAATCACTCTAGTGGAGTATCTGGAGGGCTGTGTTTCCTCACGAGCCCAAATGCGTGTCCAGCAGTGATGCCATAGCTAGGAATCTGTTGGAAAAACAGATTATTGCTCTCTGTCTTACTTGGCATCAGGTTTTTCCTGGGCTGAGGGGCCCTCGAGCTCCTCGGTGTCTCTGGTTGTCTGCTCTGGACTGTGCTCTGTTCACAGGAAGTGTCACATTGTACCAGTGTTGTAACAGGCTCTGCGTATCAGGATTTTAGTTCTGCTTTGTCACTTTGCAGAATATCTGAGAAGATAAAAACGTGTTCGTTTGCAAATGAAAGCAGTGCTTGAGAAGTTGTTTCTGTCTGTCAGGAGGAATCCTGATATTGAGTACTCAATATGAGAAACTTCTCCTGATTTCTAGTAAATTGAATTATCGGCATAATTGGGTGAACTACAGGTGTTTAATGTCTTAGAATGACAAACCCTGAATGAGGCTTCAGAGCTGCTTTTGAAAACATTAGCTGCTCACGATTTTTTGATACAAGCATTGATTGGTGTGCACTTACTTGGTAGGACATTTTTTGACTCAGAGTCAACCAAAGGAGTGGATTAATGGTTTGTGCTCTCTTTTCTCTCCAGTTCAACAGAATGGAGTCCGACACTGCTCCTACACAGCATCCAGGAAAAACCTGTATGTTAACAAAAACACAAAGGTTATCTGTCAGGGTTTTACAGGCAAACAGGTATGTTTATAAATAATTTCTTCTATCAGCCTTTCAGTCACAAAGTTAATTGCTCAGAAAACATAATTATATATGAAATGGGTTATATACTGCATTTGTCTGTGTTGATAGGAAGTTGGACTTCCTTCACCATCAGGAAGATCCTTTCAGCATTGTAGTTTACATTCTTTGGCCCAAATACTTGTGGACAAGCTTGAAAGTTGGTTTTGAGTCATCTCTATTATAGTGCTTTTCATTTTTGTTTTTCATATTGTATACAGCTGAAAGGGTTTCTTTGTAAAAGGCTATTTGCAAAAAACTGCAAAATCCCACCCATTTTCGAAGTGCTTCTTTCACAAATGCATTTCAATATCAATTCCTATGAATTAAATTTCTGTTTTTATTTCAGGATATTTAATAATTTTCTCAGATTCACTCTTCCACACATGTGCAAGCAGAGAAGGCTGCTTTTGTAAAACTATCAGCTAGTCATGGATGAGCATGCTAATTTCTTCTATTTCACTGTAGTGTTTGTCATCTGCCAAACTTGATGTGGAAAAGAAACTGTGGCTGCTGTGGCTGCAGGTGTGTTAGCAGCACACAACAGAATACCCTTTAGCATGAAACTACAGTGCTCTGATTGAAAAAAAAAGCACATTAGCGTATTCCAAATGCATTTAAAACATGTGGATGCACTCTCCAAAATATCTGATTTTATATATATATATATATTTTTGTGTGTAGTGGAAACTTCCCTTCTTATTGCACATTTTAGTGGCATAAATTGCCTTCAGAATTACAGATAACATCAAACTTTTTGGTTAACTTTATTTGCTATTACGTGGCTTCTAACTTTATTTATTTTCTCTCTCATAGGGCACCTTTCACAGCCAGCAGGCATTGGACTATGGCACCAATCTAGTTGGAGGAATTTCTCCAGGGAAAGGGGGAAAAACTCATCTAGGTCTGCCTGTGTTTAATTCTGTGAAGGAGGTAATTTGCAGCAGTGACTGGAGGGCACAGAGTTTAAAGCTGAAGGGCTTCTTATTTTATTGCTCACACTGGAGAGACAAGTGTTTGAGCTGTGGATGGCACTGGGCAGAGTAAAATAGAAGCCTTGTAAAAGAGGGAGCATTCAGGGAGGTCAGGCACAAGTTTGGCTTCTACTGTGAAGTTCATAGAGTCTGGGTACACTTGCTTTATGAATGCAGCTAGTTTCTGATTGATTCTGCTGTGCATGATGAATTTTTAGCAAACTGTTATGTAAGAGTATTTATAATAGTGATGATGGGGCAGCTCCTTTCCAGACAGTGGGCAGTTCTCAGTTCCCTGAGTTGTGCCCCATCTTCAGGGCATTTAACACTTGCTTGGATTATAGTAAATGAATACATATCCTTAATTCATGCCTGAGAATGGATGTATTTTAGCTGACTCATTGTCAAACATTCTCTTCAACCCCACTAAACACACTGGGTGTTTTTTATTGTGTCCGTTGCAGGCCAAAGAACAAACGGGTGCTTCAGCCACTGTCATCTACGTCCCTCCCCCATTTGCTGCTGCTGCCATCAACGAGGCCATCGATGCAGAGATGCCCCTGGTGGTGTGCATCACTGAGGGCATCCCCCAGCAGGACATGGTGCGGGTCAAGCACAGGCTGCTGCGGCAGGACAAGACCCGGCTGGTGGGCCCCAACTGCCCTGGAGTCATCAATGTAAGTGAGCTCTGCCTTTGCTCCAAGGCTGAACTGTTCCTAGTGATGGTTTGAATGTTCCATCTGACTTCTCCCACTCTTTCCTTAGCCTGGAGAATGTAAAATTGGTATCATGCCTGGTCACATTCACAAGAAAGGAAGAATTGGTGAGTTTTTGAATATTTATGCGTCATCTAAACCATAAGTTTGGTGCTCTAGTGTTCTTCCATGTGAGGCAAGGCAAGGCATATCCTGCCCTGGAGAGAGTTGATAACACTGTGGGACAGCTTGTCTGTCCTCACTTTGTACATGAATTTTAGCATTATCAATCCTGAAGGCCCAGATCTGGAATTCTTCCATAGTAGACGCAGGGTGTTGATGGTAGAGGCAAAGCAGTTGGGAATTCCCATAGGTAATGTGATTAACTTGGTATCCTCAAAGGAGAGCCTTGAGCAAACTTCCATTTTTCTTGGGATTTGAGAGCACTAAGCTCTCCAACAATATTCCTTCCAACAGCTCGGCTGCTTGGGACTGGGATCCTGCTCTTGTAGAGATCTCAGTACTACAGCAAAGACAAGAGACTACAGACAAGTTTATAACATAATTTAGACAACTATGAAACCATCACAAGTGGAAGTGACAAATATACACAATTTTCAGGCAGTGTGGTAAAGGACAGGAAGGCAGTGACTTATTCATAATCGATGTTAGTCACACCCCCTGTGTGTAATGAGTTACACACCCTGTTACATGCAAGCCTCTTGTCCTGACTTCTGTCAGCTCCTGGTTGTAAACTATAGAAATAACAACTTGATTTTTTTTTTTTTCAAATAATTCAGTTCAGAAGCTGTAGAGAAATTTCTTCTGAAATGTACATTTGTACTTAGGTAGAGCTTCAGAAATATTGTTGTAAACAGCACATGCTGGTGTTGCCTGTCAGCAAGGTAACCAGTTTCACTTGAGCACAGTAGTACCCTTTACAGCATTACCATTTTTTTTGATGGAAAGTGTGTTTATTGTGTTCAATGCTGTTGAAGTACAGGGACTCACTGCATTTTTTAGCATGAGGAGCTACCTCTGCTATGTAACCACTTCTGGCTTGAGAAGAGACTGCACCTAAGGAATGCTGGAAGATGTGTTAGCGCTCATGTTCCACCTCCAGCTTTCACAAGTACCCATAAACCTGGAATTGAAAAATCAAATGGCTGCAATTATGCCCTTTATAAAAACCACTGAGACATTGCTCTATGACTGTAAAAGGGAACATCAACCAGTGTTGCCCTGAGCTTCCTTCTGAATCCAAGTTCTGTTCTGATTTTCTAAATATATACAAGAAATGTGTTGCAGCCACAAATTATTAGAATCTGAATGCAAGGCACATCAAGTGCAAAAGAATATTTAAAATCTTGAATCCAGTAGCTCTGCCATTGCTGGAGATCTTTTCAATGGTGATCCAAGAATCAAGGAATACAAATGTAGATTTGCCACTCTCCCAGTTTCATCTAATGTGTGACCTTTGGTGATATGCTCTCCAGCTCTCTGTTACTGTGAGGTGTCCAATAATCATCTGAATATACTGTGATGCAAGGTATAAAAATAGCCATAGTCTTTGGACTTTCATCTGTAGCTTCTCTGAGGCAATCTGATCTTAGTGGTAAACAGGGAGGCCTTTTCAAACATAGCAAGAAAAAAACCCTGTGCTAGAACACGTCTGAGCTGGCCAACAGTATAAATAGTTGATAAAACTAAGGTTCTTAGTCTAGTGGTGTATTTTGTCCTCTGTTCATGCAATGTTATATTCCTTGTTATATGGCTTGAAGTAGTTGGAAGATGGTGTCTGTTTTTCCTGAAAACCTTTCCTTTTGTAGTGTTAACAGAAGTCTTAACATGAAAAAATGAACAAAAAAGCCATGCAAATATTTTGACCCTGCTCTAAGCTCTGTGCTACCTTCCATCTTGAATTTAAAACTGGGGTTGTGGTCTCTTGTGATATTGTAATGTAAATGCCAGATGTGTTCTGTAGAGCAGCAACAAATACTTTAATAATGATAACTTGCATTTGTGCAGGATTTTTCTGTTCTGGAAGATCTCATGTGCCTGACCATACTGGGGATGTGATTAATACAGAATTCTTTTGTTAACTGTTGAGCTGCAACTCTGTTTCAAGTCCAGTGCATCAGCTATTCACATACAAGATCAGAAATATGTCCTTTTATTTGTTTTTCAGTTTTTTTTCCTGGTAAGGCTTTAGCGTGACAAAAATAGTATTGACTTTCTGGGCAGCTTTAATCCACTGACAGTTAAGTGTCAAAAGGTGAAAACCAAGAAATAGTACAGAAAGAATCGTACAGAGTGTTTTGGCAAGGACAGCTGGAAAACCTGGAATCTCATGTTGTTTATTGAGGTGATTTTCATTACTGTAAGAACAGCTGCCTCTAGTTATGTGTTATGGTAAGTTGATCTTCTTTTCTTTCCTCAAGGTATTGTGTCAAGATCTGGAACCCTGACGTACGAAGCTGTTCATCAGACAACACAAGTTGGGTTGGGGCAGTCTTTTTGTGTTGGTAAGTTCCCTCAGAATCAGCCTCTTGGATCTAGACTAACCTGCTTTTTCTTCACAAGTGTAAACCCAAAATAATTCCTTTTTGCAAGTGTAGGGTTTGCTGAATGGCAGTGGTGTTGAGAAGTGGGATCCCTATGTGCTGTGCAAAGTACAGCTCTTCTCTGTTATCATTTCCACATCAGGTTAATAAAAGCCTTAAAACCAGCTTTGAACAGAGAACTGCCAGCAAATACGATGTCAATTTGGAAACAGACTGTCCCAAGAACTTTAGTATTGTAAAGAATTAGGGCATTCTTAGGCATTTAGTTTGGTGTGTTAAGTAAATTCAGTTTTCTTACACCAAAATTGTGGAGCTGGTGTCTTGGTCCTGCTGTGTCCATAACATTTTGTTTATGGTTTGAAAGGTGAACATTCAGATACCAAAACTTTCTGTGAATTGTGGGGGAGGTATTTGGAGCAGGAATTTGACACACTCTGACTTGGGTGGAGCCTTCAGAGCTGCCTGAAATTTACTTGTAAACTTCTATTGTAAGTGCAGTATCTTTATCCTGAGTTACTCTTTTTCTGTGGTTTTAATATTTTTTTTTTAGGTATTGGAGGTGATCCCTTCAATGGAACTAATTTTATTGACTGCCTCGATGTCTTCCTGAAGGATCCTCGTACTGAGGGGATCATATTGATTGGGGAGATTGGAGGAAATGCTGAAGAAGATGCAGCAGCATTTTTGAAAGAAAATAATGCCGTAAGTCTTAAAGCACCTTGCTTCCAGACCCTTTCATAGTTAGCCAGCTTCTTTTGCCACATCAAGGAAAACTCAGTTCAGTCCCTCATCTCTGTTTACAAAACCCCCAAACGGTCATGTTTCTTTAAAGAAAAAGTGTTGAGATTAAGAGTGTTGTCCAGATTAAATCTAATGGTTGGACTTGATGATTTTAGAGGTCTTTCCAGCTACATTCTCTACTTCTCTGAACTGGAGAGCCGTGTCAACTTCAGAATTTTATTCCTGTAACAACATTTGTAGTGATTTTCTTTTTGTAGTACGCATGGGTGTGTAGAGAGATTTAAAGTTTCTGTTTGCTTCTGGTTTATGATGATTATCAGGAGAGGAAGTACTCCACACTCCTTTGTGCTGTCTGAGCTGTTTAGTAACTTTGCCTGGCGAGTTGGTATTTAAATAAAAAATACCAAATGAACAATTTGCTACCTGGAACTGCTTTTCCTCCCACCCTCCTCCACATAACACATTCATGATCTCTTCCAGGGCCCCAACGCCAAGCCGGTGGTGTCCTTCATAGCCGGCCTGACGGCTCCTCCGGGCCGGCGGATGGGCCACGCTGGAGCCATCATTGCTGGGGGAAAGGGGGGAGCCAAGGAGAAGATTGCAGCCCTCCAGAGTGCAGGGGTTGTGGTCAGCATGTCCCCTGCTCAGCTGGGCAGCACCATCTACAAGGTTGGTTCCTCAGGCATTGGCTCATCCAGAGCAAGAAGCCACTTCTGAGGGAGTACGAGCTGGGAGTCATCTCTTACCCGGATACTCTGCTGCTCTGAGCTTGCTTAAACATAAGAAATCTATTGGCTGGACAAGCTGAAATTAATACATAAAAGATATGTGCACACAGTTTTATTTAATATGGTTTTATAGAAAAGTAAATGTAGCAAAATAGAGAGGAGATTACATTCTGCTTTCAAGCGTAGCTACTTGTTGAAATTGTTTTCTGGATGCAAAGAGCCTGAATTAATGTAAAATATGAGAACATTATTTCTAAGTAGGGTATTTGAGGAAGGAGAGCCTTGGCATATAATTCAGAGTTATAGTTGAATATATGCTGCTGAAAAACTGAGGTGTGGAATGGGATTATTTGCATTTTACTTAATTCATATCCAAAAAAAGGGATTGCTTCACAGCTAGAGGAGATGCATAATTCAGCTCTGTTAGGTATTTTTTGTTTCCTGTGGTGACTGTATAGTACAGCATCTCCACAGGCTGCTGTGGGATTCTGCCCTTTTTCTGTTGTGCTTTTTCTTTACTGAAATGAAAAACTTGATTTTGTTGCTTCCCTGGCTTGAGTCCTTTACTGTAAGGATTCTCCTGCAGTTCTGATGCAGAATTGGTGTTTTTCAAGCCAGTTATGCTGTGTCTGGGAGCAAATGGTTCCTTGACAGCATTGCAGTCTGGCAGTGCCTACAGTCTGGGTTTCCAGAGCTGGCTTGTTAATGTGAGGTGGGAGAATACTCAGTTTTCTTTCCTCCTAACTTGCACACTTTATGCTTTTCATATTTTAATTTTTAATACCAATTCTTAATTCTTAACATCAGATTTCCTAAGATACATACAAAGTAATTTGAAATAGAAGAATAATAGAAGCATTTTCTGTTTACCCTGCTGGTAACATCTGTGTGCTCTTTGCAGGAGTTTGAGAAAAGGAAATTGCTGTGAGAGAAGACACTTTGGAATACTTCCTCCAAAACACCAGTGCAGCACCCGGCCTCCGCTTATCTTTTGTCTGCTAATCTTCAGTTGCCCCAATGACTTGACATTGGTCAATGAATTTGACTTGGAAGCCATAAACCTCCTGGCTAAACCTGTTTTGGTGTCTCCTTGTTTCAGACGTTGTCACCCTGTTGTAAATCACAGCAAATTAATAAATCTACTACCAAATCTGATCCATCTTTTGAATTCCTGAAGCAGAGCCGTTTCTTCGGTCATCATAAACAAAATCTTTTGTAACTTAAGCACTGCCCCTTTTTAAGGTGAAGTTGCTTGTAGAGCTGCTTTTAAGGATCAAGGCACTGACTTTATGCACATACCACACTTTGCTTTATTTCTAAGAAGCCCAGCCCTGCCTGTTTGTTGCTGGCCAGTACCTTTGAACAATAGGCCAAAGTTTCCGTCCATTAAACCAAAGCTGCTGGATCTGAAGGGATTGGTGTTGATCCACGTAGCTGGATATGCCTGAGGTCCAGACTTTTTCTTCAAGGCTGATCAGCCATGCACAGTGCAGTCCTCTACTGGCAAGGAATTCTGTTTGTTGTGTATAGAGATGGAATTGTTACTGATAAAAATTAATATAATTTCACATGCAAAATATATACTCAAAATTGTCTGTAACTGTGAAGATTATTTGGTCTTTAGCTGACGTTACCCTAATTTCCACTTTATCTTAACTAGCATTGCACTGCTTGTGTTCTGAAATCCAAGTAACAATGGGACATAGTGGAGAAGAATTGTTATTCTCTAGAAAAGAATAAGGTAACTTTCTTGTTAACCACTCCCAGCACTGTAATGGAAAACCCCCTTTTTTTTTACTCTGGATATAGCCCAAGTATTGTGCCTATAAATGTTGCAAGTTTCATCAGGATGGACTGAACCCCAGATTGCTTTATATAGAGGACTGAAAGTTCATGTAACCTGGCACTTGTTTAAAGCTAACCTTGTGTCCCATAAAGGTGCTGTTACGAAAACTCGTGTCGTTATTTATTTAAAACTGTTCTTAGTTTTCCTACTCAAATAAATCCCTGTGGAATTTCTCTTCCTGAAACGAGTGTGTCAATACTGACGTTTGCAGCTCCTAGAGCTAAGCCCTGATGAAGTGCCTAAGGGACAGGTTGTATCTCTGCACACTAAAGGTGTATTCATGCACTTGATGTATGGTCTGGGATCAGCCAGGTGATCCAGGCCTTGGGACACAGAGACCAGGTGCTGCATTGTTCACCTTGGCATGATTTACTGAAATCAACCTGACACCCTGTCACTGGACAGCTGAAAGCAGCATTGAGCAGTAAATCCTTTGATAAAGCCTCTGACAATAGATAAGTGTGTTTTTTACTAGATCTGCTCAGTTTTCTGGTGGTGCCTGTTTTAATCTGGAGCAAAAAAAAAAACGCCAGGTGCCCTCTAGAGAAATAGCACTGCTAAATTGTCTCGGTCTGTGCAAGAGTGCAATTCCTCAGCAAGGAATGTCAGGGAATTGCAGCCAGTCTTCTGATGAGCCTGATAATCAGAGTAACTCATGGTAGTGCTGTGCTGGTGCCCTTTGGGATGGGCAGTACTCTGTGATGAACTGCTTTAATTTCATCCCTGTAACAGATGCTCTTCCAGGACAGCTGAGGTGGAGGGAGTTTCCTGCTAGGGATTGCTCCTTGGAAGCTCTTTTAGAGGCACCAGCTATTTTAGAAGACAGCTATAAACTGCAGTGGTTGCTGCACCCTGAGAAAATGTTTCCTTCTATCTTGAGATCTGAGGATGAGTTTAGCAATTCACCCCTGGTCCTAAGGTTTGCAGCAGTGTCCAGTGCTGTGCCTCAGCAGCTGCCTGGATCTGCTCCAGCCTGGGCAGCAGTTTGTGCTAACCTGGAACTGATGTCACCTCAGGATGGAGAAGGACCCTGACCTTGTCTGATGGAAAGGTTTGGTCTGCAAAGTTTTTTCTTGCTGCCTAAAAATGTGCACTTGACAAATATCAGCTAAATAGTGACAGCGTCTCTTTGGAAAACATTCACACCTGTTTAGTACCATGTGTTCTTGTGGATAAATATTTTGAGTGATCTGATCTGGAAAACTGATTATTTACTCTTTTTTGAAGGCAAAACTTAGTGTTGAGCCTTAAAGCTGTTGCTACTTTATAACCTGGTAGTTAACCTATATAACTATAACCTGGTATAACCCAGGGAGTTTTTATGTGCAAGAGAAATGCTGCCAATGTTGGTGTTTCCATAATGTTTTCTGGAATACTCCTTTTTTTGTTTCTTGATCTACACTTGGCAGTGACATCAATCCATAAATCACTTTCACTTTTGAGAGATGAATTCTCTTAAGTTCATTTTGGTCAGGGAAATTTATTGTCAAGCTGATTTTCTTCAACAAAGAGAGAAGGATGTAGACCCCCTTGGATTTTTCCTCTCTTACTGGACAATACTTGGTCCTGGATGATCCCTAATATTTCCTAGTGATTGGATTCCCTGGTGCCAGCCAGGTGTCAATGCAAACTGGGCCAGAAAATGCCAGGATATGAGCCATGACACATTTCAAGAAGAACTTCAGACTGACTTCTGTGCTGGGGGTTTCAAAGCAGTGCCCAACTTGTGATGTCCAAAGTCTTAATTTTATTGAAAGTGTGGAATTAAATCTTGTGCTCCAACATAACTATTTGCTCAGTTTACCATCACCTTCCCTGTCCCACTGCCTGTTGCTGGTCAGGATTAGATGACAGCATTTCCTGGGAGGAACTGTCTGGTACCGTGGGCAGGAGCCTGCAGGTGATTTTGGAAGGTGGCAGAAGGAGCTGTGCTGCTGTGGATACCTGGCAGCAGCAGGTTCTGGGTGTTCCTCCCGGAGCATCTGTACAGGGCTGGGAGTGCTGAGACAGCCTCTAGCTTTGGGATGACTAGAAATAACTGGTGAAGAGGGAAGAGTCCAGGTTTGATGTTTTCCACAGAAATTTTAACACCAAAAAAAAAAAAAAAAAGAGAAAAAAGAAAAAAAAAGTCTCTTGGACATCAACTTGCAGCACTCCAGTAGCAATTAAATGAGGTTTGTGCTTCTGGCCATATTGTTAAATAATAGTTTTTCCTGAGTTATTGAATAAAGGGTTAAAACTGTATTTCTCTGTCAGAGGTTATACCCCAGCACGGGGTGGTGCAGTTAGTTAATTAAGGCTACAGGCAAGAGCATATTTGGGAATTGCTGTTTGATTTACACCCAACCTTTGCTCTGTGCAGCCCAAGGCTCTGAGGACCCTTCACAGGGGGCTGATTGAGGTGAGTGGTGGGGTAAAGGTATTTCACAATGTAGAGTAAATAATGCACAATCCTGAAATTATCTGCCACTTCCTCCTTTCCTGCCTGGGCTGCATGATGAACCTTTCCTGCCTGGGCTGCATGATGAACCACACTCCCTGTGACTGAATGTGTGATGGAGGTGATTCTATGATACAGGAATTAAAACCTGTTAGGTACCATTTTTAGGGAGAGGTTACTTCAGAATATCTCCTCTCCTTGAATCTCTGTGAGTTTGGTTTAGTGTTGAATTGACCTGAAATCAATGTCAGCAATTTTGGAAAATTTCTTGACTCAGAAATGCTGAAACTCTTTCAATTTTCTAAAGGAATTTGTCAGCTTGTCCCATTTGAACTTGGGGTGCATACAGGATATTTTCCTAGAAGTGGAAATCTGAAAGTTTTGTTCAAGTTAAAAACTTCAGGGAACTTACTCAGAGTTGCACCAGGGTTGCATTTTGGTTTTTGTTTGTTTGTTTGTTTGTTTGTTTTATGTGTGTGCAGTGTGTTGTTTGGATTTTTTTGTTGCATGGGGTTTTTTTGTTTTGTTTTAGGCTTTGTTTATTTGTTTGGGTTTTTTTTTTGTTGTTTTGTTTTGGTTTGGGGTTTTTTGTGGGGTTTTTTTTGGTGGTTCCAGGTCCCCCCGGATATTTGTTGGACCTGCTGACCATCCATAGCTCACTCACGGGGCTCAGACCCAGGCAATTCTTTGCCACTCAGAACATCCAAAACCTCTAATTAAATCTGGCTTTATTTCTGCAGCAGTTACGTGATCTCAGAATAAAAGGTAAGAGATGCCTCTTTGTTTACAAAAACCACATAAATTTCTAGGGCTGGGAGTAAACCCATGTTTCTGTGCTGTAGTGAGTAACAACACAGAGCACTGCTGGGAGTAGCAGCAGTATCCTGTAACGATGTCTGTGCTGTGCAGATACAACTGAGAGTCTCTTAAAACCTGTTTTGTTGCTGTAAAAGACAGCACAGCAAGTTTATAGCTTCCAGCACGTCTGTAACATTACGAGATAGTTGTTTTAAACTCCCCCCCAGCCGCCAAGCCTGTTCCTTTCCATTTGCTGTTTTGCTCTCTAGGTGGCAGGTTTTGACTCCAAAACCTCAGTTTGGTTCCTGCTCTGAACTCAGGCTCAAAGTGTGCTGGAGAAATAAAAGATGGAAGCAGACCACTGCTACTTTATTTTTTCTCTGTGTTAGACTGATTCATGATCATATCCTTCTATATGACTTGGAGAGAGGTGTTAAAGAACCTGTCTGGTTTCCTCATGGTGTTCTCACTACGCTCGTGATGTTGAAATACCTTGTTTTTCTTGCTGTATGTTGTCTGAACTGGGTGGGTCTGGCAGTCACAGGGGACCTGCCTTAGAGAAATACCTGTCTTCATCTTGAAACAGGCAAGAAATGGCTCACACTGTTTCTTCAAGGGCTTAGCAACTCTGACTTTACTTTTTTTCCTTTTATTCCGTTGTTTGCTCCTTGGAAGAGAAGCATCCTGCTGTGCCCGCTAGGCTCTGTAACCTCCAGGGCAATGGGTCAGCTGTGCCCTCGGGGCTGGGGCCAGTCCTGCTCCTCTCAGTGCCAGCTGGGCACGAGACCAGTTTGGTTTAGTGGAACCCACCCAGTCTTGTGGGAGGTGTCCCATGGCAGGGGGGTTGGAACTGGATGATCTTCTGAGGTCCCTTCTGTTGCAAGAACGTATTAAAAGTTTCTCTGTGTGCGAGCCTGCAGGAAAATTTTCCCATGGGAGGGCATCTTTTACTGTCTTTTTACTCTGTATAAGTTTCTGTAAACAAAATCTCTGGTTTGTGATTCAGGGACATTTGGATTGCTCTGCCTGTCTCCTGAGAGTGGGAGATAGAGGTTCTCTCTTTCAACCTATGAGGTGAAGGACTGTTATCTCTCTGATATTGTAAGCATTCTACCATTCTGGTACAGGGAATGAAGAAGTAAGGATCTGAGCTCTGTACCTGGGCACATTATAGCCTGAATACTTCTGAACTATGGAGTAATTTTAATAAATCATATTTAGCCTTCTGAAATTATTGCCAAGAGTCCTGTGTCAATGCACAGACCATGGCGATACCCTTCCAACCCAAACCATTCTGTGATTGAGGTCTGAAGTGCCAGCCCTTGCATGGAAGAGGCTGCCAGGGCTCTTGTGGGCCAGGAGCTGTGTCTGGGAACAGCTGCTGTGTGTGTGGAGCCAGATGTGTGCATCTAAAAGTGTCTCTGAAGGATTTGTACCCTGAGGGGACAGTGCCTTGCTCAAGGTCACCCTCTCCTCCCTTCTTCTGCTTTCAGACTGCAAGTCTAATTACTGACTGGCCACAAGGAGGAGAAGCAATAGGCAGGAGACTTAGCCTCCAATCATTTCAGTCATTTAACTGAGTGCATTTTATTTATCTTTCTGTAGGCAACTGTTATGTTTGTTCAAGACAGGCACTAAATTTTTTTCTTCCCCAGAGTATAGATGACTTGGATGTAAATCCAACCAAAGCTCATGGATGCCAGCCCAGACTATGGCTCAGCCCTGTCCTGAAACATGGAATTTGGGACAAGATCCATATCCATAGCCCAAAGTTTAGACTTGTGGTAGAATCCAGTGCTTGGGGAACACATGAGAACCAAGGCAAAGACAGCAGAACCTCTGAAATGGTCACGTTTCAGGCATGTCTGTTCACTGACCTCTCCTGGTTGGAGCAGAACCTCAGACACCTGCATGGAGCCAGCTATGCCTGCAGGACAGCTTGGCTGGCTCTGCCTGGAGCTCCAATCTCCCTCCCCTCGGCCAGTGACTTACCCAAAGTCATGTTGGAAGTCAAGTTGCCACTCCCACACTTCAAAAAGTCACCTGAGCTTTCCTTTAAGTTTTAAATTAGTGCTATTTTACTCAGCATGCACCGTGTCATCCTCATTCCTGATGCACTGAAACACAGCAGCAGATCCGTATTTTTCAATTTGTCCGATTTATGGTACAGCCCATTTCTGTTGCAAAAACACAGTTAATAATTTATTTAATGTGTCTTTTATGAAACACTTGAGAACGCCAGGATCTGATTCTGTACAGGGAATGAAATCATACAGCATTAATCCACTCTTTCGTGCAATGATGGAAAACAATATAATTAGAAGCCATTCTTTCAGCCTGGAAATTGTAATTGGATTGTCAGTTTTATAGCATCAGCCTTCAAAGAATAAACAAGAATTAGTCAACTAAAGAAAATATGCTCAGCTTGTTTCCAGCAGGGGCTGTCTTCTGTGGTTAACTTTAGGGGTTATTGTTGTTTGTACATTTTTTTATTTGCTGCTGGCAAATAAGGCATCCTTAGAGGCTTCAAACATGGATTTTTTTCCTAGGAAAACCTGCTGTGGTGCTAGTCACCAGCCTGAAGCACCTGCAGTCCTGCTGTCCTCTTTGCTTTCCACCTTGAAGTTTGCCTGGAGCACCTCTAGGTGTATCAGTGATCCTGTGGATCAGATTTGAGGTTTGGTGGGGAAGCCAGTGTACCCTAAATGAGGGTGATATAGCAATGGCAAAAGTGAAATAAAATACCTCAAACCCCGTATGTTGGGAAAGATGAAAGTTTGACACGAAAGTTTCACAGCTATGTATGCTTGGCAGAAAGCTCTCTGAATGTAGAACCTGAGAGCAGAATAGAGATGGAAGCAAGTTTTGATATAGGAGAATAATAGATGTCTAAATTAAGAATTGCTGAGCCAGTCATTGCTGGACAACTAAGAAAGCAAAGGTTAAGTCAAGCTGAAAGGTTTTATGGCTAGAGCAAAGGGTATGTTGACCACAAACAAAAAAGATGTTTCTACCAAGCAGAAATAGGTCTTAGGAAAAGCAGAAGATACCACAGGCAAACAAACATGCTGATGTGGCAAGTAGAAAAAAGGTCTAAGAATTTTCCGCTGCAAGAAAACAGAAAAACAACTTTAAGCTTCAACTGTAACATACTAACTGATGTGGTTGGATAGTAACAACCATAATATGGTAATGATAGTAGTTATGATAGGCTATAGGTAGTAGTAAAGGCATTGTGGGTGATGCTGATTGGTTGTTATGTATTAAGATGCTCAGCAAACAAAAATACATAATGCATTGTAAGCAGAACTAAAGGGGTTTCAGGCTTGCCTATAAGCTGTAGCTCGCAGCTTTAGGCATGGCTCTGTTACCCACGACCCATGACTGCTGTAACATCTTGGGTACAATAAACAGCATTTCTTACACCCCTAAAATGGGAGTGCTGGAGAGTGGCAGAGGCAGAAGACAGCAGGCAGCAGGGGAGTGGTGGAGGGGAAGGGGCTTGTCTGTATTTACTGCTCAACCACTTAACCTGCACTGAAGTGCAGAAAAGAAATTGCTTGTCAAGGTATTTATTAGCTCTGCTTATGATAAATGGTAGAAATTATCTTGTGTGAAGCACTTAATGAGGACTGGGTAGAAAACAGGCTTCCCCTCCAGTGGGAATCACAGGATCATTAAGGTTGGAAAAGTCCTCCAAGATCATCAGCTGTTAACCCAGCACTGCCAGGTCCCCACTAAACCATGTCCCTAAGCATCACATCTACATGGCTTTTGAACCCTTCCAGGGATGGTCATTCCACCACTGCCCCGGGCTGCCTGTTCTAATACCTGATCACCCTTTCTGTGGAGAAATTTTTCCTAATTTCCAATCTATTTGGAGCTTCTTTCTATCCCTGAGTGAGGGTGATGGCTGGACCTGCAGAGCTATGGAGGTATCTCCTGCACAATGTTTTGTGTCCCAGCAGCCTGTGGACATGGGCGTTCTTCCCTGAGGAACTCCACCCTCCTCTTCTCTCCTTAACCTTGTCTCTGGTTTCCCAGATGGAAAGCTGTTTCCAGCTCTCTCCAGACCAAACATCTCATTGTGAGCTTACACAGTAAAGGCCCATTTGAATTTTTTGTCAGACAATGAAAAGTGAGCTTTTGGCAAACACTGCATATTCTTATAGAGACGTTGTTACCTTTGGTTTATGGTTAAATAAACCCAGTAACAACACAGTCTCTTAAAAACACTCCTATCCATAAATTTGAGATCCTCCATTCTCCCCCCAGCCCATGAGGCTTTGCAATGGTCCTCACTACATCACTGTCCCACAGACAGGGCTGGGACCCTCCCGTGACAGCTTTATGGCTGATGCCTGAAGAACGAGCTGTTACTCCTTGCAAATTATTTTCTAGATTGCCACCAAAGTATACATCACTGTGTCATGGGATGGCAACTATATTAAATCTGGGTAGATAGTTAGGGTGGGTTGCTGTCATAAATCAGCCCCTGCCTGCCTGCCTTGTTGTGGTGGAAATACAATCAATAGTTGTTGCAGAGTTAAAAACGTTTCTTTTTGCAAAGCAAATTTTTAATACTTCTCCATTTCA
This sequence comes from Leptocoma aspasia, assembly GCA_013399835.1. NCBI lineage: Eukaryota > Metazoa > Chordata > Aves > Passeriformes > Nectariniidae > Leptocoma > Leptocoma aspasia. The sequence continues at coordinate 640,101 of VXAX01004369.1, forward strand.
TTAACATCCTGTCTATTTACTGCTTTGAAAAAAACCCAAACACATCCTCTCAGAGCCTGTGTTGTCACTTCAATAACGCATCCGTAGGAACATTTGGAAGTCGTTAAAAAGGGGAATTATTTCATCATGATAAAAAAAGAAGGATGAGAACAGCTCAGCTGAAAAGATTGCGTTGTCAGTTCTGATTTAATGTGTGAATAATGCTTGCAGGATGGGGAGAACATCTTCTGCTGGATAGATTGTTTTTATGTTGTTAGAGTCTGAGTGCTGCGATTTACAGCTTCAAACTGTGTTTCTTTTTTTCAGAGGATAGTTGGAATGAGATGGGTTTTGTTTCATTCTCCTTGACTATAAGGATCTCCTGGATGTCAGGCATGCAGAAGTCTGAAGATGGCTTGGATTAGAGAAACTCATCCTTAAGTTTAGACCAAAAGCCTTGCTGCCAACTCGCAAGTTCTTGTTGTGTGCCTTGTAATTTAATTCTGCTCTTTAAGTGCCCATCTCCAGGGGCTGGAATCCAGAAGTGTCTCTGTGAGGCTGCCAGCCCATTGCAGTGGCTATGTCTCCATTTGGAGGGGCACTTTGGGACCTTGTACCCCCAGGGTGTGGAGAAAAGCCTGGAAAACCTGACCTGAGATCTCAGAAATGGAAATGAGGGGAACTCTGCATCCCCTGGAGACAGGGCAGCCATAAAGGCCTTCTGAAGAGTTTCCTCTGCAAAGGCATAAGCAAGGAGACAATTCTTTAGAAGGTTCAAGAACTGGAATTTTGAGGACCCTTCCTACCTTGCAGCAGGTTCCCACCTTTGAAGCTGTAAAGCAACGTGGCCAAAGCTTCCAGGGAGGTTCTGCACAAGGAAGAAATGGAAATTGTTCCTGACCACACCTCTGCAATTCATGTGAGGGAGCTGCCCCAGGTCTGGGGGTTGCAAGGTGGCAAGAGATGGTTTCCAGGTGGTTCACAGAACCAGGGAAAGGTTTGGATTGGAAGGGACCTTAAAGATCAGCTGGATGTTCAAATCTTATCCAAAGGCTGGATGAGACTTGAAGTCACCTGGCCTAGTGGGAGGTGTCCCTGCCCATGGCAGGAGGGTCAGAATTAGGTAATCTTTAAGGTCTCAACCCAAACCATTCCATGATTCTATGATAAAACACCCTGTTTCCATGTGACTGGACAAATATCCAGCTCTGAATATCCCAAGAATTCAAGTTTGTGGAGATTTTTCAAGGACTGCACAGCCTGTACTCTTCCCAGGGAGATTGTTTGATGTCACTAAATGAATCAGCTGATTAAAGAGAGGGTGAGAGTAGCAGCTTGCTGGCATTCCATTTGGGAATATTTCTATCCTAGTCACTTGTTTTTTTTATGTGTATTTTTTCTGACCGGACAATTGAATTCCAGCCTTTGGATTTGAAAATCTTGTTTTCCACAGATGCAGCACTAAAGATCAGCTAATAAATGCCAATTTTTCCAGGTAGCAGAGTGTCTGCAATGGCAGGAGGCCACAAAATTTGATGACTTATTTGAGCCACCAGTGACCTCTGGTGCATCTACTGCCTGCATCAAACCATTCCTGCTCTCTTTCTTATGGCCTGGCAAAGCCCTCCCATGCAAAATATGAAAGAAGCACACCTGTAATTAAACCACTGCTTCCACAGATGGGACAGTTTAAATCCTGCTCATCAGGAATAAGGATATTGATATCCTGGTTATTAATGGCTTATCAAATAATTGATTTTTTTTCTCCTTAAGACCCTAAAAGCTCTTTAGAAACTTTACAATCTAGCAAATGGTTCCTTAGAGGGTGTTTTAGGAGACTGTGAGACAGAGCAGAAGGGAAGAGATGTCTGATGGTGTGAACAGTTGGCACAGAAGGGGAAGAGAATACTTTTGTTCAGCTCCAGGTTCAGGTGCCTAAATTCAGTTTTTGAGAAGTGTAGAAGTGGGATTCAGCTTTCCACATGGAGATGCCAAATAGGCAAATCGTCCACATGGGGCTTGTGAATATGATACAGCACCTGTGGAAGATTCATGGGCTAAAGGAGAGCAGATGGAGGTCAGCGAGGGCAGCCTGAGATGTCCAAACAGACATCAGCTGCTTGCCAACTTGCCCCTGTGACCTCCACTGAGACCTAGAGAACCATCTAGTTCCTGTAGCTGGATGCCAAAATGTGTCTCTTGTGCTGAATCCCATTTTTAATGTTACTCAAAAATAAAAGGGGTGCGTGTGTGAGTTTTGACATGAAAAATGCTGTGTTCATTAACTGAGTTCTTTCTTTGTGTGTCTGTCAGGCTGCCTGTCTGACCAAACTGACCAGCATCTGTGTTTCTGTGCTCTGTGGCTGTTGAGGAAGCCTGTGCTGCCAGATCAGTCTGTCTTTTGTGATATGGGTCCAAGTGTTCAGCTATTAATTCATCTATTCAACTGGCGAAATGTTAGAAGTGTTTCCAAGTTTCTCCTGAGCCTGTGACTTACAGGGTATGTTGTGTCACTCTTCATCACCAAGAGATTTAAGATATGATATATAAAATATTATTTGAGTCTAGGTCAGTCTTACACCCATTTTCAGTCTGATGTGAATTTCAGACCCAGCTTTAATCACAGGTTGTGAGCCCTGTGGGGAGAACAAGGATGGCTGGACAAGAAGAGGCTTTTCTCTGAGGTCCTAAATTATTGCTGGGGCCTCCTCATTCCTTTTGTGGTAAATGAATAAGCACCTGTTTCAGCAAAAGAGTTACAGTGCCTCTTTCCTACACTGGCATCCTCTTAAGGGATTAAGACCTTCAGGTATCTCAGTTCTGAAGGTGTTTGCAATGCTTCTGCATTTATGGGCAAAGTGGTCGTGGCAAAGAAGTGTTTGGTGCAGAATATTGGCTAAAATGCTTTTGTCTGTGTGTTCAGGAGGTCACACTCAATGGCCATGATGGTTTTTCTGGCTTTCAACACCTGTTAAGTCATTTTTACCCTGCAGACCTGGTTGGATCATCCCAAGGCTTGCTCCTAATGTGCGCTTGGTTTGGTGTGTGCCTGCCAAACATTCAAAATAGTGATTTGTACCATGGATTACTGTTGTGCAAGGGCTTTGACCAAAGCCTTTGAACACTTTGCCTCAGGGAAACTCTAGCTAAGTACACAACCAAGGTGGCAGGAGGTGAGTGGGGGGATCAAAGGATAATGCATGTGGGGAAGGGACCTCAGGAGGCCTCTGGCTCATTGTCCTACTCAAAGCAGGGTCAGCAATGAGGTCACTGCAGCAAACACAGGTGAGCAGCAGCATCTTTTTTCGGAAATTTGCTGTTTGAACATGAAGCTGCTCTTTGCTTTGTATCCCCACTATAATCCCACACTTCATTTTCCTGTTTGCAGCCTGATTCTGCAGCACCCCCAACAGAGTTTGGGTATTTTAAGCTCTTTGTCTACATAGACACTTGAATTATTTACTCTGGTTGGGCTTGGTTTCTTCAATACTCATTACCTGGTCTAGAGGTGGGGTGACTCATCTTCAAGCTGTGTCAAAAGGAAAGGAAAGGAAATCCTACTGCTCTTGCCCATGATGGTTAATATGAAAGTTATGCTTTTGCTTCACAATCAGTTTTGCTTCCTAAACCCTCCGAAGGTGACAAAATATGTCCAGTGAATTTCTTGGCTTCCTTTTCATTTATCTACACACCTCAGGAAGACATAAGTGAGATATTAAAAGGCTTCAGACCAGTTTGGCATTAAGATTTCAGAAGGGACAGGAAGACAAAACAGTTTGATGTTGAAGGTAGCATGAACCACAGCTTCATGGCATTGAAGGGTCCTTCACTCCTAGAATATCCTGAGCTGGAAGGGACCCACAGGGATCATCAAGTCCATGAGTGGCAATCCCATGCTCCATTTCCTGGGATCCCTCACTACCTTTGCTGGTGCAAAAATTTCAGCATTTTCTGTAAACAACTTGCACTTTTTAAGCCATAATTATAATTCTGAGTGGAAAACTAAGGGAAGGAGGGAGACAAAGAAGAAGAAATTCTGTTGCATTCTCTTTCCCTTTAGTTACATCCTTCTTTTATCCCTCCTTTTCTTCCCCTCCCTCCACGTGTTCCTGGCAGTCCCTGCAGGAGATTATTCATTTGAATGGGAGCAAGTGCCACTTGGAGGTAATTGTGAAGGATTACAACCATGATCATGGCAAAAGAGCTGAGGTGTTAAATTCAAAACTGCAAAACTTCATTTGCAGAGCCAGGTGCTGATCCATGGGGCTGCCTGCTCCAGATAGAAATATTCCTGCTTCCCACATGGAGTGATGGACTTTGCAGCATCAGCCACCATGCAGGGAAAAAGCCTCTGCTGGTACTTTTGGCAGCTCTGTTAAAAACCTCTCAATAAGAAGAGGTCAGGGAAAGAAAATTAAAAGAATCAGTCCCACAGAAAAAAACTCTGGTGAAAGAAATGAATACAAATGATGCTGTAATAGGTGAGTCTATCATTCAGGCTTTTCTAGCCACACTAGAGCAAGGAGCCTCCTAATGAAACACATCTTAAAGTGATGAAAGCAAACCCCTCAGAACAAACAGAAGTACCCGGAAAAAAATCAGCAGGAGATTTTCTTGAAAAAGGCATAGTGAATGAAAAGAACTGACACTTTTACCAAAAGTATAGTCATCACATGGGAAGGGGACATCAGGAGGGGTGGTAGAGTTGCCTGGGTTGGGGACAGGTGGAGGAGAAGGAGGCAGCTGCAAAGGTTGACACAGGTGAGCCCAAGAATATTTTTTAACAGGCATGGAGGCAGTGGTGGTTTTAACACCTTGTTATTTTAATGAAACTGAACCACCTGCAGCTGAGCCCTGCCTGAGAGGCAGATAAACCTTTGGCATCTGAGTTAGGAAGTTTTGGTCTGTCCTGGGAAGAAATCTTTCCTTCAGTGAGCAGCAGTGTGAGAGTGCCAGCTGTGCAGGTCACCAGCCTTCATCCTTGGAGCTGTTGGGGCTGGCTCTGATTTGGCAGCTCCTGTAGAACAGATATTCCCCTGAATTCCCCTGCAGAGACACTGATGTAGCCCAGCTCTGGTTCAGCGCACACAAAGTTAAGGCCACTTTGTACTTTTCTAACAAAACATCAGGCAGAAGTTCCAGATATTTCAGGGAAGGCTGATACTGCCCAGTGCAAGAGAAAGTTTTGTCCTAAGGACCAAAAGTTTGTTATGGAAAGTGCAGCAAGAGTATGAAAATGTTCCTGCCTGCTTTCCCTAGTAGTGTGAATGCTCCTCCTGGATGTTGCTCTCTCCTTGGAGAGCAATGGCAGTAGGCTGGTGAACTGGCCTACTGCTCAGTCTGCTCTGAGCCTACGGCTCAGTCTGCTCTGAGCCAAGCACCTTCTAGAAAATAATGCCCTGACTTGGTTTATTCATGGATCAATGTCTATAGGGGCTGGTTCCCTTTGGGAATCCTTGCACTGCCTCTTCTGCACCTGGACACCCAGTTTGAGAAGAAAGCTGGGTGGAAAGGGAGGTGCAAAGGAGTTTTACAAACTGAATTTTTTCTATCATTCTGAAGCTCTGGAACTTTTGAAAAGCTTCGTGAGAGTAATTCCTTACACAATTCCATCTGACACTCTTTCCACTTGTATATTTTGCCCTGTTTCCCCTAAGATTTTCTTGTATTTCCATTCCCTTAACCCCATTTTATTTTTCTCTCAAGGCTCTGCCATGTGCATTCTTCCTGATGACATGGTACATTTTTCCTTCTCCACTGAGAAATGACTCATTTATTACAGTGGGGGTCCCAGCTCTTCCCCAACTGTGTACAGATGCCCTTTGAATCGAGCTTTGAGTGAGCCTCATGAATAATAATACAAAAATAACCCAGTGATGTGATTTGACTTTGGCTCTTGGAAGCCTGTAAATCATCTTCAGCACAACTGGTTAAGAGAATCCACTGTGGGGATGAGCACACATGTGCCAAGCCAGAGATTGGCTCTGTGCAAAGCTTACAAGACTTTTAAACCCAGGCAAGTGGGGAATGTAGGTAATTTTGGTGACATGTGGAGGCTTGGGCAAGGCACCCATGGCTCTGAGGGCTCAGAGACACCCATATGGATGGGACCAGGGAGGTCATTCTTCCCCTGTACATGGCACTGGTGAGGGCACACCTTGAGTGCTGTGTCCAGTTCTGGCCCCTCAGTTTGGGAAGGACATGGAGGGGCTGGAGCGCATCCAGAGGGGGCAACGAGGCTGGTGAGGGGCTGGGAACACAAACCCTGTGAGGAACCACTGAGGGAGCTGGGGGTGCTCAGCCTGGAGAAAAGGAGACTCAGGGGTCACCTCATCATTCTCCACAACCCCTGAAAGGTGCCTGTGCTCAGCTGGGCTGGGCTCTGTCTCCAGGCAGCACTGACACAACCAGGGGACACACCCTCAAGCTGTGCCAAGGGAAATACAGGCTGGACATGAGGAAGAAGTTTTTCACAGAAAGAGTGACAAAGTACTGGAATGGCTGCCTGGGGAGGTGCTGGAGTCACCATCCCTGGGTGTGTTTAACAAAGCCTGGATGTGGCACTGGGTGCCAGGGTTTAGTTGGGGTGTTGGGGCTGGGTTGGACTCGATGATCTTGAAGGTCTCTTCCAACCCAGTGATTCTGTGAATCAACACCAGGAAGGTGTCAGAGCCCAGGTGGCTCATGGCCAGCAGGGATGGCAGAGCCAGAGGAGGAGGGTGTTGATGGGTTTGGAGCAGTCTGGGCTTGGGCTGCACCTTCCTGCTCAGCTCAGGGGCAGGGCAGGCCCACAGCAGAAGAGAACACTCTTTATTTTGCTGTATGAAAGGGTGAATGGCTTGGATTAATGATCTGTTTTCTGTTCAGGAGGTGGGTGCTGGAGGTTGGCTGGGCAGCCCCACTGGGGTAGCCAAGCATGGCTCTTTGTTGGATCACAGGGTACTGAGAGAAAGAGAGACCTCACACAGGGCACCAGATGTGGGGTTCTTTTTTTTCTGGTGGTTGTTGTTGAACCCCACACAGCTGGGAGCCTACTCCCTGGGCCCTTGAAGGAGGTTCTCTCTCGAGAATTCTTTGCCAGGGATGAAAAATGGGCGAGACTCACTGTTTCTTTGTCTTCAGGTTGTTGTTTATTTTTCTCTTATCTTATGTTCAGTACGCTGTCTGCATGCCAGACTGAGCGTGAGAAGCAAGGCATAAAATGGACAAAATGGCCTCGATACCCAAAACCAAGGTCTTTTTAAAGCTAATCAGCCCAATTACTTTCTAACACGTATCTTCTTTTTACTTTACTACCAATAACTTCTACTAATCTACACACGTAACATCTATGCAACTGCTTTCTCTAACCAATGACCTTTTGCCACCAGTACTACAGAAAATGGAGTGGAAGAAGAACAAGAAAGGGATGAGACAACACCCAGAAGCCTCCATTTTGTCCCTGTTCACTCTCATACTAAAATCCTAAAACCCTAAATCCTTCACCCTGTGAAAGACTCCTACTACTACTGCTACTACTACCTAGTTCACATCTGTGTTCTCCAACTCAGCCCAAAGCCTTGGCAATTTTTTCCCTGGGACAGAGGTTAAAAGCAGTGTTCTGCTGAGAATCAGGGCTTTCTAAAACTGGCAGAGAAACATTCCCTGTGCCCTAGATTCTGACATCCCAGCAGTCCTGGCTTTGCCTCTTGTCCACACCTTGCTCACACCTCACGGACAGAGGAGTGACAAGGCTCAGCCCATGAGGATGGGGAGAGGAAGTGGATAAATTTTCCCCACAGGATCTGCTCTGTGCAGTGCAGTTATGAGCCTCTAAGTGCAGCTCATTTGTGAGACACTTCAGTCTCACTGGGTGCATTCTCATGGATGCTTTGGGGTTAATTTTTCCTCCTCTTCTTCTGCCCCTTCTGCCCTGCTATTCATCAGTGGCTACCAGGTAATGAACCAGTCTTTTATTAAAAATTGGGGTTTTTTTTAATTTGCCTTTCCAATCCTCTCCTTTCAACCATTAAGCGTTTCTTATTTCTTTGTGTGTGTTTTTTTTCTTTTTATTTTTGTGGTTTTGTTTTGTTTTGTTTTGGTATTTTTTGAGGGAGAGAGGATGTGCTTCTTTTCATGAGTTGTACTTCATGAGACTAGTCAGTTTATAGATATCTTTTTTTTTTGGTTGCCATGTCAAGTGTGTCACTTCTATGATTCTAGTAGTATCCTTCAGGCTGAAAGCTCAAGCAGGATGTGCATCTGAATCTGAATGGGCATTTTAACCCTGTCTGCTTCACCTGTGCCAGTCTTTCAGCTGCTCCTGCATCTGATTTTGAAGGAGCTCTGGTGATGGTTTGCTGGTGATCTGATTTGATTCTGAACCCTCAGCACTTACTCCACTACCCAGTGGCATTTCCCAGATATCCTCTCTGTCCCCTAGCATCCCCTCTCTGAAATGCTACACTGGCCTTGCAGGGACTGAGGTAAGAGAAGAAAGAGTTCTCCCTGACACTTAAAGGTTTTTTTTTTTCCTCCTCTTTTTTTGGTGTTTAGTGGCTGTTTGCTCTGCTAGTGAAGAGCAGTGTAAATACCAGAGCATGTCTCTCCTGTAAGAAAGCTGTGGGTGAGCCCCTCCTTGCCCTGGAGCTGCTTGCTGTTGCTTTGGCAGCATCTTTGGGAGCTGAATGTACAGCTGGTCTGGCACTGCTGGAGCCTGTTACTGCAAAAATTGATCTTTTTGGTCCTAAAGTGCTTATTCTCAGGAACTTTACTGGCTGTGCGTGTGTGAAACAGGACAGTAAAATTTGCTGGGCAAACTAGACTTTAACCATCATCTCTGCAGATTCAAGGATTACTGATAGTCCTTGCCTTCATGGCCTGGTGAACACAGCAGAGTTTGATAGAGACCAGATAAATTATGTTGGATATTGCTGTACAATAATGGGCCGGTTGCATCTCTGCCAATGCCATAGATCAAATTTGGTCCAACATTTCCATGTTTTGACTAAACTGAGATCCTGAAATATTGTGCCTGCTAATTGTGACTTAAATGCTTGAACTCAGTGGAAGCTTGGTGGCTGACTGTGATTAATTGTCATATTTTAGCGCTGTTGATGTTATGGATCATAAAGTTTGTTTCAACAGAATGCAAGCGAAAGCAAAAGTTAAATGTATTAAAAGACAGGAATGGTAAAAGGGTCTGGGCAGAACACCAAGCTTGGGACTGGCCTTTTTTTTTCTTACTCTGCTGCTGAGTAACTATAATAAATTTCCTAGGTGGTTTCTTGGTGGGTTTTTTTTTGTTTGTTTGTTTGTTTGTTTGGTTTTTTTTGCTTCATCTATACCCAGCTCAGGGAAGAGGCTGACTCTTCAAACCCTTCTGTGTGGTGCCTGGAGAAATGGGGCTGTAAATCCTGCGTGTTCCTGGAGCAGAATCATGGCAATTCAGTCTCCCCACATGCACACCTGAAATGTGCTCCTGTCACAGAGCACCCAGAGACTGAGGTGGGAGCAAAAACAGCTGAGGAAGGTCACGGGTGGAACTGGGAGCCAAGCAGGATGGTGGTGGGACAGGTCACTGCTGAAGCACTACTGGAAAAAGAAAGACACGGGCACAGGGGGACCTGTCCTAGGCAGGGACAACTCTCCCAAGTGCTGAAGGGGTGACCAGTGCTTTCCTTGTGTCTGAAAACATAAGGACACCTGGCAGTTTCATGGTGAGCTCAGTGCAGCCTTTTGGGGGGCCCAGACTGTCTGTGACTTCTCTCTGGCATCTAATTTGGGTTGCCCAGCCTGACCTGCTGGCTGCCAGACAATAATCAGAGCCCATTCCTGCTGCTTCTTCGTGTATTAAACTCAAAATCACTTCCTTGGGACCTGTGTCTCATTCTTTCAAGACTTTTTCTTTTCCAGGAGTTTGCTCCCCTGTGCTCCCCTGCAGTTTCCTGCTGTATTATGGGATGGATCAGGTTAAACACAACCCAAGTTCCATGGTGTCTTTAGGTGGAAAGGGGGACTTAATTGCCTTTTTTAATTAAGAGGAGATCATTTGAAGAACTTGTTGATTTTTACCAAATTTTGAGACTGCCTGTGGACTCCAGACGTCTTTAAAGACGTCTCTCAGCATAATGTTTTAAAATTAAGAGATTATTTCTGGTTGACATCACTTATTTTGTTTATCTAGTGATAAAAACAGCAGGGACCAATACGGGAGATGGCTTGACCCTGGTTAATGTTCTGTGCTGTGTTTTTTGCTTGTGCTGAGCAGGGAGATTACAGATACTGACTTTGTCCAGCTGGGAGAGAGATGGCTGTGGCAGGGGCTGAGGAGATATTGATCAGAGAAAACTCCCTGGAGGGTACAGAGTCTTGAAAGGAGAGACCAGGTGCTGCCTGAGATGTCCCAAATGCCCAAATTAGACAGAAGGGCACGGAGTTCCATAGGTCCTGTGTGATTTGTGCCCACTCCAGGAGGTTCTCTTATGTCCCAGTGCATCCCAGATAGCCCAAGGTACCAATTTGGGTCATTAAACTGTGCCTTTGTCTCTTTATCTTTAGTACCCAGATGGAGGGGTCTGCATTTTGCTTCACCTTTAGCAGTCTGGTGAGTGGATAGACCCATCAAAATCTGTGTCCAGTACTCACAAAATCAGCTTCAGTTTCATCACAGCCAAATCCTCTCTCCCCTACCAGGGCAGCTTTGAGAGGCTTTCAAGGCACTTGAGACAGGCTCTCTTGCTGTGTGCCCTTTTGAAGGAGGACACAAATTCCTAATTTGAGAGTAATCTCATCCCTTTGGTGCTGAGCAGAAAGCCATTCAGTATGTCAGAGACACATTTTAGCTGTAGGAAATCCTTAGCACAGATCTTAGACAGTTTGACTGCTTAAGCAATTCCTAAAAGCCTCTATGTTTCTATTGTTATTGTATCTTTCCCCAGTTATTTTCACAGAAGATTTTTTAGGAGGAAATCAGCAATTAATTACAATAACAATGGTGATGATTATTAGCTGTAATAAGAATAGTGAGAGAACAGAGCTTACCACCCACATAAAATGCCACCAAACCTAGATGAATGAAATCACTACAGGAAATATATGAGTATTAAATTCATAAAGCAATTTCCTTCAGTGTTGTTATCACATCTTCTGGTGTAACCCGAGAAAATAGATGTTCACGTGGCTGCTATAAATATTCATCTGCACAGGGAGATTTCAGTCCCTCGTCTCCTGCTGTTGGTTTTTCCATTGCCAGGAATTTTGTTGTTTTATTCCCCTCAAAGCCAAGCATGAGAAGGCACCAGGTGCACAACAGCAAAGTTGGAGATGGCGCTGGCTGAAATTGAATTTCCTCCCGTTGAACCCTGATGAACGTTCCTTATCTCCAGAGCCACTCCTGTGGAGAAATGTTTTTATAATCTATTTGGCCATTATGAGGAGGAAAAAGGGCTCGTGGGCCTGTTTCATCCTGGAGTAAAGGATGTGGACATGTGCAGTGCCCTGCACGAGGTGCCCCAGATCCTGCTGGCTGGCTCTGAGCTCCTGAGTTAATGCAAACAGCATTATGTTCCCTAAAGGAGTTTTATAGTTAGAAAGAGTTATATGGTAATAAGAGTTATATAGATGCAATACACCTGGGGTGTATAAAAATGCTCAAATTGCAACCCTTTCAAAGAAGTTATCATCCTTGGAAGTGGCTATAAACATGTGTGAGCGGGAACTGAGGGCTGAAAGGGGAAAGAAAAGTCAGCTGAAGTTTTCTATTCCCACTTCCCCTGCCCTTTCCTGCGAAATCCAGAGTTATATCAAACCTATTGAAATAATTCAGAGCCCTGTATGATGGAGCAGTACCATCTTATGGGGAACCATAATCCTGGTAGGAAGCCATAACCATACGAATAATCCCCCTCATTCTCAAAATAAATGACCATAAAAAAAAAAAAAAAAGAAAAATCTATAAATGCAGCTCTATACACAATAATATTCCATTTTTCTTTTAAGAAACATGTCAGGAACCCTACTGATGTTGCTTTAATTCATTTTATTATACATCTATTTATTTTCTAAACCTCTGAGGAAAATAAAGTAAAAGAACATGTACCTGTACTTTTATGTTAAAAGAGTTGGTTTCCATTCCACTTCTGCTTTCACTCTGCAATCTGTTCTTTTGAAAAGCAAAGTAGATTAAAATATTTGCTTTATTTGAAAATTTCCTGCTGGGAAAGGATTTAAAGGTGACAGCCAAAAGAGATTTCATTGTAGAATGTAAATTCCTTTTGACAAAAACCTGTTTTCCAGCAGAAACAAACCGGTGTATAATCCAGTCACCCTCACTTCACATAGCAGTGGAGCCATGTAATCATTCATATGAAGTTAATTTCAGAGAGAAATTTTCTCAGCCATTCTGAAGAATCAGCATGGAAAGGCCTTCACAAAAACACAAAGTAAGATTTTAATGGAAACCACCAGGTAAGCATAAACCTTTTCCTCTTTAACATCCAGGTGCACACAAACCTCACTGATCTGCACAAGCAAGCTGGAAAATCTCCCTTCCAAGAGGCACAGTGATGGTAGTTGTGAAAATAAAGTTATTTTTTTCCCAGTGTAAGTCAAATGAGTAATTTCAACTTAGGTTTGAGTAAAAAAAAATAAAATTAAAACAATTTATCATAATGATCTCCCTTTGAGGTGGGTTTTATATCATACTTAAAACACATTCAAGGCACATAATGTTGAGTTCACGTGGTGTCTGACTTCCTGCTTTCCCTCATGTTTCTTAACCCAGTGACACAAATGATAGATGGTTTCCAAATTCATAGGGACCTGTGGGAGGTATTTTTACCAAGGAACAAGAGGCAGGGCAGCTGTAGACATAAAGTGCTTGCAAAATTGGTGGCATGTATGTTAATATTAATTATTAAGAACGAATTTTGTATAAACAGTAATAAAAGGTTAAAAAATAAAGTGAGTGCTGATTTTTAAGAAACAAGTCAGTTCCACTTCCTTCATGAAGTTAAAGGCGTATTTGCCAAGCTGATAGCTTTGAAACACACAAAATCATTTCAGGGGAGTTGTGCTTGCACAGCAACAAAATAAGCAAAATTCGAGCTACCTATTTTTATTGTTGAAATCAAAGTCTCTTTCAACACACTCAGAAGCCTGGCAGGCTGGGTGGAAGATGAATGACAGCCCTGGGGGAGCTGCTCCAGAGTGTTGTTCTTAACAACCCTTTTACCTCTAAACCAGGCACAGCAGCATCCATGAATTAACTGCTCGTGCTGAGACTCGGCAGTAAATCTGGGCTACCATATTCCACTGATTTAGCATAACTACAGTCACATTTACAGCACAAAAACGTTGAGTTACAGCAGCATTTTCAACCTTGCTCGTTGATTTCTAACTATGTCAAGCTGAAAGTGGTTGTCTTGTGAACAAACTAAGAATTGTAGATGTCAAATAGTTTCTGAGATAAAAACTTATTCCCATCTTAACCAATGAATACATCTCAAGGCTTTTTACCCTACTGCCTTATCAAGAGGAGCCCAAATAACATTTGTTGAAGGTAAGTCATTTGTACATCTCTATCCATACTGATCACCTGAGCCTGCTTCTCCTGTAACTCCTGATGAAATTCCTGAAAGGAAAGCCCTTCCAGGCAGGAAACTCACCAACCTTTAGATGTATTTTAATACATCAGTGTTGAAATTTATCATCTGCTTTGCCTTTGGAAGGAGCTGGAGGGCAGGAGAAATGTGAGTGTAATCCTGACTCTGAAATGTGGTGCTGCAGGACCCCTGAGAGCAGTGTGGGGCTGTGAGATGCTGCTCAAATGGTACAGCTCTCAGCCAGTGTGAGAGCTTCAGTGGGATTTATCCAGGCCAAAACAAGTTGCATGTCTGCAAGACCAAGGTGAGATTATCCCAGGAAAGGTCCTTGGTATTCCCAGAATTTACCCAACTGTGCTTTCTGAGCCTAAGAGCTTTCACCTGAACTTCACAGGGCTCTTGGTGGGAGACTGGGGGGGATTACTTTTTATGGTTTTGGGGAGCAGGCCCTTGCTCTCTCTCTGCTGCTTGTAGCCAGCCCACTTTCCTTCTCAGAAGCAGCAGTGATGGTTCTGGGGTGGCAGTGTCACCTGCTAAAGCTGACACTTGGGGTTTCAGTGTTGTACCCTGGAGCCTCCCTCTCTAGGCACTGAGTGCTTTGTGCATTACTCAGGAGAATTGTCACAGATCTATCCAGAACACAAATAAAGCTGCCTGGATGGGGGCAAGGGAAACTGCTCTTCCTTGCAGTTATGTGTCTTTCTATCTCAGGAAATTAAATTGGTGTGCAGAAGTGCCTTTCAGCACTTTGGAAAAATCCATCCTGCGGGCTCTTACCTGGAGAGGGTTGCTGAGCTGGTATTGAGTGGGGCTTGAAGATATAAACTGATGGCAAGGTCTCCTTGCATGGCCAAGGCTCAGACACCCAGTGCTGGTGCTGGCCCTGCTCCAAAGTCCTGTGATACAAAGGCATGGACCAAAGGGACAAGAAAGAGAAGATTTGCTCTTGGTCATGCTCTGCTCTGTCCCAGAAGTCTGGGAACTGGAACCTCCCCTGCTGGAATGTCTCAACAGGAAAGTCACCTGTGCCATGAGCTTTCTGGGCTGGCCTGGAGCCTTTCCTCCCTTCTGCATCTGCTGCCAGGGCTTCCAGCAGTGTCCCTGTAGCTCCACTCCAGCTGCACCAACACCATCCAATGGGCAGTGATGCCTTGGAGAGGCTTCCTAGAACAGAGGCTGGACAGAGTTAGAAAATAAAGTAAGTATTTGTTGGAAGGCCGTGAAAGGCTACACCTTGGGCAGTGCAGGAGCCTGGAAGAGACTGCACCCAAGATGGATCATGGTCACGAGGTTTTCAGACAGATATAAGTTTGGTCTATTTAAATATCAGGGGATAATTGTCCAATTACAGCTTCGGGTAATGAAGTCACATTCCCTCAGTTTGCTCCCCCCAATTCACTTTTGTTTGTACTTTTTGGGCCTGAGGCTGAGATCTGGGAAAGGATTGTTTTGTCTGACCAAACTGTGAAGAGAACTTACTAGCACTCTATATGAAGTTCAGAGTTATACATGAATGTGGTAGAGGATCTGAAAAATATAAAAGCTAAAACTTAAGGCATCAGCAGGAATGTGGTACCTGGGGAGAAGGAGGACACATCTCTGGATAGGGAAATCTTCCAAGAGGGAAGGTTGAACTTCTTTCCCCTTCTCCACTGCTCGTTGAGCTGTAAGGAGCACCCACCTTGCAATAAATTCAACATGGCAAAGACACAAAAGGTCCCAGCCTCCTGTTTCTCTAATGCAGAGCAAACATAAAAAAAGATGGGCAGGGAAATGTGAAGGGAAAATTCCTGGTTTATGTCTGCTTGTATGAAAGTTTCTTTTTCCTCTTCTAAACTGCACCTGATATATTTTTATTGGACCAAGATGTAAAACCTGAATTCAATTGCAGCTGTGATTTCTGACCCACTGTTACTGAGAATTATCTCTTGAGGCAGAGTAACTATTTAATACTGCACATCCCTTGTGTTCAGTCATGAAAGCTGCCTACAGGGTCTAACATTTCTAAATTGAGTGATTATCTATTGGTAATTGCACTCTCTAGACAGACCTGGGGAACAGACATATGGTTAGAAGAATGGCTCCATTTTTTTCTCTTTCCTTTTCTTTGGCTGCTTATTGCTAACAACAGCATTTCAGCTGTTTCCAGGCTCTGAAAAATGTTGTAAAATCTGAAGGAGTCAGGAAAAAAAAATTCACAAACAGCAGGTTCCCTTGGCAGAAATGTTGTTATCCCTGTCACTTCAAGGTCCTTTTATGCCACACAGCCAAGCTGA
Source organism: Leptocoma aspasia (assembly GCA_013399835.1). Classification (NCBI taxonomy): domain Eukaryota; kingdom Metazoa; phylum Chordata; class Aves; order Passeriformes; family Nectariniidae; genus Leptocoma; species Leptocoma aspasia. The sequence continues at coordinate 655,939 of VXAX01004369.1, forward strand.
GTAAAGGAGAAGTCCACACACCTAGGTCTAAAATCAAACTCAGTTCTTTGTTTTCACTGGCTCTACGAGATTGGTGCTCAGTTATCTGGACATGCGTCATTTCCAGTACAAATCTGTACAGGAAGAAATGTGTATGACTTCATCTTTGCACCTTAACTCTATTTGCTGGGTCTTGCCTCTTCATCCTGCAAACAGGAGTTAGAAACAGCCTTTACACCCTGAGAAGTCCCACGGTGTTTATAATAACTCTGATTTCAGCATGACAGAAATATGGATCTCAGAATGCTGACCACAATGAAGAGTGATGGCAAAAGCTGTTGTATGAAAGGGTAAATCTTCGATAATAGATCTTCTAAATATACATGGAAAATTCCAGACAGCTCTAGTAGACTTACCCAAGACTTCAGCTGCAAGAGAATTTGTAAAGTCCCTGCTAATTATCAATGCTCAAGTACTTTTCAGTGGCTGTGGTGATTCTACTTTGAGATCTAAATACTTTCATGGCCTAACTTAATGCATAGAAAATCTGGAACTAATATGCATATGGGTCTGTGAAGTCAGTGTCTAAAGCTTCATACTCATTGAAGCTGTAATCACCTCACAGCTACTGCTGGAGCAAATATTTTGAGGCATCACCAACCCTGTTCCCTGTGGGCACAATTATGGCAAGTCCCTTGAAGTTGAAGTCACCTTCTGAAGTTGTCACTGGAGTGATGCAGTGAGGGATGAAGGAATGCCAGGAGGCCGTTTGTGTGGATAAGGATGTTGCAGTCAGTACTGCAGCAAGGGAAGGTTTTTCTCCCAAATGCAGTTTTGGCTGGAGGCATACAAAGCATCAGAACCTGCATCAAGCTCTGTGAACTGCTGGCTGTCCTTGGGGCCTTGGAAAGCTGCACGCTGCTCTCAGGGGCCTGCACGTGGCTTCGTGCTCTAAAGGGATCTCAACAGAGTGCGAAAATCCACTCTGTGGAACCTCTTAAACCCTCACTGTAGTGGCCTTTCCCTGTCACTAGATCCTGCAGATCACCTGCTTCTCCCTCCATGACACATGACCTTTCTTTATTTCTCCAAGGTGACCTTTGAGACAGGGAGCTGCTTCCACAGGACCAGTGAAGAGGTGCTTGCTTAGTGCTGCACTTCTGAATTTCAGCATGACAGTGTTTGGCATGCAGACACAAATTAAAGGATGAGAAACAGGTGTTTGAATCAGGAAAAGGCTTTTAATTATGAAGAATATTCTTGCTGACTGGTTGTTCTGTGGTTAAATGGGTCTGCCATCATGCTCCTGGGCTCTGTAAATAAACAACACCCAAACACTCAATATTAATTAGAAATGTTACACAGACACATGCTAATATTGAAGCACCATGACATGTTCACAGTTTGCACAGCTGGAAATAATGGTGCATTTTTAAGAAATACCATCCCAGCTAGAATTGTCTGTGGGGAGAAAGAACCCCAACAAAACATCACCACCACCAAAAACCCAAAACCAAACAAAAACCCTGAGGTGGCAAATTTCCATGGATAGAAATTGATTTGTAGAAGTTGGTCAGCAAACTGTTACTTGGCCTGATGACAGAGGGTGTGCCCAACAAGTGAGCTCTGTGTCCTAAAGCAGATGTCTCAGGATGTTGCTGTTTCTGTTTGTGCACCCCATTCCCTTGTCAGGGGAACAGAGAGAGAGCTGGGGAGCTCCTGAAACCAGCTCAGGTGGCTGTGAGCTGGTGCACCTGAGCCCTCTGTTCACAGCCATCTCCTGCACTGCAGTCACTCCCTGTCACACCCTGTCACACCCTGAGAGCATTGTCCAAACACTCCTTGAGCTCTGCCAGGCTGGTGCTGTGACCACTGCCCTGGGGAGCCTGTTCAGTGCCCAGCCACCCTCTGGGGACAGAACCTTGTCCTGATATCCAACCCAAACCTCCACTGACACAACTTCAGGCCATTCCCTCAGTCCTGTCACTGTCACCATGGAGAAGAGTGCAGTGTCCTCACCCTTTGTGCAGAGACTTTGAGCTGCCTGGTCTCCCCTGGGTGTTTCCAACCTTGCTCCTTCTAACTTTGTGGACAGCTCTCATATCTTAGCCTTGAGACATTCTCTACTATGACAGGAAGGAAATCATCATCTCTGTTTTAAGATCTGTGAGTATTCAAAACCTCTGGTGGAAAGAAGGGAGAAATGCAGGGACATACATCTCTAGAATTAATCCTCCAACTGAAATTCAGTCATTAGTCAAAAAATATTCTAGGAGCTGAAGCTAGAATAATTACTAAATGACTAATGGTTTACCTTTAAATCACTCTAACATGTACTTTGCTCCAAAGAGCTTTGCTGAAGTGGCTGAAGCCTGCACAGGTGGATGAGGAGCAGAATCAGTCAGCAGTGGGTCACAGCCCAGCAGTGAGGAGAAGCAGCAGCCCCTGGATTATAGGGACTTACAGAAGGACTTGAGCAATCACACTGTGGGACTGAGCTAAAGGGTTTCATGGGGAGTGGGGAGGGCTGTCAACCTTCCAGGACTCTCACCAGGGTAAATGGCTGCAGCAGCCTGAGCTTTCCTTAAACAGGAGGTTATTAGAAGGGCAATTATTATGGCAGGCTGATTCCTTGGCCCTTTGCAGGGTGGTCTGCTGAGATCTGGCATCTTGTTTTTCCCTCTACAGATGGATTTCCAAGCGTGTGAACCTGCAGCTCAGATGGCCGAGGGTGGCAGGGCTGGCACAGCTAAATCTGAATTTCTTCTCAAGCAGTGCGACCACTAGGCACAGCCCAAGCAGCATCAACAGTGAGCCTGAGCAGCCTGGTTTGTGTTGTGGCTTGTCCCTGGATTAGGTGGCCTGATGACTTTTTTATGGTGTCATCTTAGTGTGTGTTTGACTGCTGTAATCTGGCAGCGTGGACCTGAGTCAGCCTCTCTGCCTCTGCCTCTAAAACAAACACTTTTATGCTGTCTGAGACTCCTTCCAATTCCTCCCCACACCACATCATTCTCCTCCTTGGCAGCCTTGTACAGGCTAAGGACTGAGAGGAAGCAAAAACCTATCTAGCAAAGATAAATAAATGAACAATGCACACAAAACCAGCTTGCCTTGAAACTTAAATTGGTTGCTAACTTTCTTCTGGTTTTGGCAGGGAAACAGATTATTTCCAGTGCCCCAGCCTTAGGAGCTTGGCTGCTTTTCGGTATCTGACTAGGGCTTCAATCTTGGGAATTTAATTGTCTTCAGCACCTGAAAAGGCAAAGCTAATAAGTTACTGAAGTTTCAAGGTAAAGTTAGGTGCTGTTTGGTTTGTTAATTGAATATTTAGCCTGACTTCCTAAGGAGGCAAAGCTTGCTGACTGTTTGTATATGTCTTGCCATTAAATTTTAAACCAAAAATTGAGTAGGTATGATACCCAAAAGGCATAAGAAGTGTCCAGTTAGAGATGAGAACTCATTCCTAGTCCCCAGAACAGGAAAAAAAAAAGGCAGTTGAGGGCTTTGAGTACTCTTGTGCAAATCCACATAGAATTATACTGCCTGAGGGTCCAATTCACAAGAGAGCCTGACTTTGCACCATGTCTGTTTGCATTTTGAGACTTTTCATGAGCCATTTTGGTTTCAAGGCTGAAAGATTTTGATTCTTGTCATGGCAAATTTCTCATGCCTCCCATGTGAGGGCTGATGGGTCAGATCATCTTCTTCCTGATCATTCAATTAAAAGAAATATTTTTGCCTGCTTTTTTTTGCATGCATTAGGCAATGGTATCTTGTGAGACAAAGAGATAGTTGTGTAGAAGAATGGCACTAGAACCTACACACCTACCTGCAATTTTTCCTACCTCTTGCAACAAAACCAATCCTCCTAAAATGGTCAATATTGAGCTAAGAAGAAATCAATTCCCACAAATAATAAATACCAGACACTCAGCTCACCAGGGCCTTTACAGTTTGTTTCTATTCACATTGTTGTATGCAAGGTGTTGGGCTGCTCTGCAGGGATCAGGATGAAAGAGCTGGATGGAATAAAAGTTGATTATAACAATTCAAGACATTTAGAAGAAAAATCCTCACAAGTTCTTCTGAGCAGGGTCACACAAAGTGTAGTGGGTTCAGTTGCTTTTATTCTTGTGAACATGGTCCTGAATCAACAAAGAATTATGCATGCACCTGGCCTTGCAAGCAGAATAAATTTCCAGTGCCTGTGCATTTAAAGCTCATTAGCCTTCAGGGGGACTCTGCCCAGAGCATTGAGTTAATCTCATGTCACTGAAGATCTTCAGAAATGGATCTAAGGGTGGCTGCAACAGTGAGTTGTGCTGAAAAGTCCCCCTCCTTCAACTCCTTCTTGTGCAGAATCTGTGCTTCTTTGAGCATCATTAGAGGAGGAGAGGTGTATGTATCTCACCCTCTGGCATGGCTGTTCAGTCCATCCAGAGTGATCTTTCTCCTTCCAGTAAAGAGATGCCAGTAAAATGCTTCACTGGGGATAGATTCTGGGTCTGTGGTGGGAGGTAAGGCAATAAGAAAGACAGTCATTGAGGTTTTATGGGTCTAAAAACCAGAAATATCTTCTAAAGAGCTGCTCAAGGTACTGAACCCAGCAAGTTGCCTTGGTCTCTGTGTATGATCCATCCCAGAGTAGTTGGAGCAAGGACTGCAGAGGCACTTAGCAGTCAAAACATCTTGATACATTGATTTCATGCTCTGTATTGTCAGTCCAAGCCTTGCAGGCAGACTAGGCTTAGCCCTGGGGTTTATTTTCCACTCCTTCCATCCCTGTCAAAAGCCTGTGGGTGACTCCCAAGAGGCAGGAGAGTTTGGTGCCATTTGGTTTAGGCAGCAAAAATGGAGAGGCAATTCCAGCATTAACTTCCACAGAAATATCCATTTACATGCAGCTGCTCTGAGGGGGTTGTTTTTAGGTGAGAGGAGGCTGATGTGGAATGCTCTGCAGGTCCCAGCACAGAGGAGATGTGAGGGTGAGCTCTCCTTCCTCCCTGGGAAGGAGCAGTGATGCCACATTTCTCTTTTCTTTGGCTCACCCTCATGTGAGGGTCCAGGCAGCAGAGCTTCCAACCTGTGCCAGGCACTGAGAGAAAGAAGGAAGGGATCTGGGATAAATGAGTCTGTGTGCCTCCTTAAATAAAATAAATATATGAGGGTGTGATCCAGCACTGCCAATTGCCAGTTGCTCTTAAATTATTATAACTTTATTGTTTTCTGAAATAAGGCTCCTTTTTGATAGTTGATGTGATGAGCCTCATGTCCTGTGCTGAATCAAAAAGGCTGGACTGACAGATCATCCACTTTGGAAACACATTTTGCATGTATTGGTGTTTGTGGCTCCATGAACCTCCCAGTAAAATCTGCTGCAGAAAGTCTTTGGCCTTAATTTCTGCACAGAACAAATTCTGGTTCAGTGTAGATTTAAGCAGAAAACTTGAAAGTTCAGATAGAATCCAGATATGCCTTCTAATTAATCCAGTTATCACGAGCAGACAAGCCACCACTTCCTTTTGATTGTAGCAATTAATAACTCACACCCTTTGTGATTTTAGGATTAATGTCAGGATTAACACCAAACACCAGCTCTCCCCTACAGAGCTCAGAACACAGGAATTTCGACACTGCATTGTAATTAGCCCGTGTGAGCAGCAGAGGGTAGTGCATTACACAGAAAATCTTCCATCTGGGTACCAGAAGCTATTTGGGAGTGTTTTTCAGGAAAGCAGATTGCTGGGAAGCATTTAGAGTGAGAGCAGGACGGCTCCTCTCTGCTGCAGCCCTGCTGTGTACGAGCCTTGGCTGCTGCATTGTTTAAAGGGGATTTAAAAGTGGTATTTATTTGGGTGCAGGAGGTTTGTCTCTGGTGAAATGCTTCAAACTTCTGCGCTGCACCAAGGTCTGATGCTGGATTTAAAGTTTGATTTCCAGGTGTCCAGGCAAAGGCTTTCCAGGATTGCATCTCAGCTGAGTCCCCTTCCCACTGGGGAGAGGGTTGGACATGCCCTGTGCTCCTCTCACACAGTTTACCTTGCAGGGGTGTCACAGCCAGCTCTGAGGTCACCAGGGTTGCTCAGCCTGAGTCACCAGGGCTGTAGAGCTCACACAAAATCACAGAATCATTAAAGTTGGAAAAGACCTCTAACATGGAGTCCAACCATTAGCCCAGCACCACAGTGTTCACCACTAGACCATGACCCCAGTTTCCATAGGTGAACATCTTTTGAGCACTTCCAGGGATGGTGATTCCAACCACTGCCCTGGGCAGCCTGTTCCAGTGCCTGACAGCCCTTTCAGTAGAAGAAATTTTCTTATACCCAATCTAAACCTCCCCTGGAGCAACCTGGGGCCATTTCCTCTCATCCTGCCTCTTGTCACCTGGGGAAACAAACTGACCTCCCCTGGCTACAGCCTCCAGTCAGGGAGCAATGTGGTTCCTCCTGAGTCTCTTTTCCTTCAGGCTAAATACCCCCAGTTTCTTCAGCTGCTCCTCGTCAGACTTGTGCTTCAGACCCTTCACAAGCTCTGTTCCCTTCTCTGGACATGAAAAAATCTAGTGTAAAAGTAGCTTTAAAAAGACCTGCCCTATGGGGGTTCAGAAAACATCTGCCTGGGTTAAATACTGTGAGGACTATCCATGTCCCACCCTCTTCCCTCCTTCCATCTACTGAGATGACTTGCTCTGGCTCTGAAGAGCAAACCTGTGCCTTCCCAAGCTGCTCCTGCTTTTCCAAGAGTATTTGAAGAATTAAAGTGGTGTATAAACCTCCTTGTGTTGCTGTTTCACCTCTACGCCTCTCAAGGCTCAGGATAAATTGTAATTGTACTAGTGAAGAGCATCTCACCTTGTCATCTCAATGCCTCTGGAAAGGAGAGCTCCAAACAGATCCTCAGTGACTGCAAAATTTCTCTGTCTTTCTTGTAACTTAAGAGAAGGAAATTTGGTAACTGTTGCTGAGGGAAGCTGCTAGAGAACAGCTGTGCTCTTTGAGATAATACATTAATATTTACAGATATATGTGAGAGTTTTACTTTTTTTTTTTTTC